>OZ025265.1:30732911-30827648 GCA_964019135.1 Arenicola marina
GCACGACGCAATCTGCTATCATCACCATCCCCGTCCCCGTCCCCGTCCCCATCCCCGTCCCCGTCCCCGTCCCCGTCCCCATCCCCATCCCATCCACATCCACATCCCCATCCCCATTCCCATCCCCATCCCCATCCCCATCCCCGTCCCCTTCCCCTTCCCCTTCCCCTTCCCCTTCCCCGTCCCCGTCCCCGTCCCATCCCAGTCCCCCTCTCCGTCCCCGTCCCCGTCCCCGTCCCCGTACCCTTCCCCTTCCCCGTCCCCCTCCCATCTCCGTCCCCCTCCCCCTCCCCTTCCCCGTCCCCGTCCCCATCCCAGTCCCCCTCCCCATCCCCTTCCCCATCCCCTTCCCCGTCCCCTTTCCCTTTCCCGTCCCCGTCCCCGTCCCAATCCCCGTCCCCATCCCAATCCCCGTCCCCGTCCCCATCCCCGTCCCCGTCCCCATCCCCGTCCCCGTCCCCGTCCCCATCCCCATCCCCATCCACATCCCCATCCCCATCCCCATCCCCATCCCCATCCCCGTCCCCTTCCCCTTCCCCTTCCCCTTCCCCTTCCCCTTCCCCTTCCCCGTCCCCTTCCCCGTCCCCGTCCCCGTCCCCATCCCCATCCCAGTCCCCCTCTCCGTCCCCGTCCCCATCCCCGTACCCTTCCCCTTCCCCGTCCCCTCCCCATCTCCGTCCCCCTCCCCCTCCCCTTCCCCGTCCCCGTCCCCGTCCCCATCCCAGTCCCCCTCCCCATCCCCTTCCCCATCCCCATCCCCGTCCCCTTCCCCTTCCCCTTCCCCTTCCCCGTCCCCGTCCCCGTCCCCGTCCCCATCCCAATCCCAATCCCCGTCCCCATCCCCCGTCCCCGTCCCCGTCCCCATCCCCATCCCCTTCCCCATCCCCTTCCCGTCCCCTTCCCTTCCCCGTCCCCGTCCCCTTCCCCGTCCCCCTCCCCCTCCCCGTCCCCATCCCCATCCCCATCCCCATCCCCATCCCGTCCCCGTCCCCGTCCCCGTCCCCGTCCCAATCCCCGTCCCGTCCCCATCCCCATCCCAATCCCCATCCCATTCCCCATCCCAATCCCCGTCCCCGTCCCCGTCCCCGTCCCCGTCCCAATCCCCGTCCCCGTCCCCCTCCCCGTCCCCATCCCAATCCCCATCCCATTCCCCATCCCAATCCCCGTCCCCGTCCCCGTCCCAATCCCCGTCCCCGTCCCCATCCCAATCCCCATCCCATTCCCCATCCAATCCCCGTCCCAATCCCCGTCCCCGTCCCCGTCCCAATCCCCGTCCCCATCCCAATCCCCGTCCCGGGCCCCATCCCAATCCCCGTCCCCGTCCCCTTCCCCGTCCCCATCCCCATCCCCCTCCCCGTCCCCATCCCCATCCCCATCCCCATCCCCATCCCAATCCCCGTCCCGTCCCCATCCCAATCCCCGTCCCCGTCCCCGTCCCCGTCCCCTTCCCTTGCCCTTCTCCGTCCCCTTCCCCGTCCCCATCCCCCTCCCCCTCCCCGTCCCCATCCCCGTCCCCATCCCAATCCCCGTCCCCGTCCCCATCCCAATCCCGTCCCGTCCCCCATCCTAATCCCCGTCCCGGGCCCCCATCCCAATCCCGTCCCCGTCCCCTTCCCCGTCCCCATCCCCCTCCCCCTCCCCGTCCCCATCCCCATCCCCATCCTCATCCCCGTCCCCATCCCCATCCCATCCCCATCCCCATCCCAATCCCCGTCCCCATCCCAATCCCCCTCCCCCTCCCCGTCCCCATCCCAATCCCCGTCCCCGTCCCCGTCCCAATCCCCGTCCCCGTCCCCGTCCCCATCCCAATCCCCGTCCCGGGCCCCATCTCAGTTCAGCATCTTCATCCGTTATTCATTATGACACAATCATATCGTCTATACATCGTCTACATCATTCTATGCCTTTTAACGCCCCCCCCCCACCCTACCCCTCTATTACCCTACCCCCACCCCCCCCGCCTCCACCCCCACAGTGTCACTCATATCTGCCACTCTCCATGCACCCCTCCCTCCTCACCCGTTCCATCCCCCCCTACACCTCCCCCACCTCCCCCCCCCCCGCGCTCGCCCCCTACCCACCCAAGGGCAGATCGTCTTACAGTTAGCTTACAGTTAGCAGTTAACAGGCAATTACACTTGGTAATGACCGGGAAAATGAAGGCGAGAAAAAAGCCACAACTTGTGAAGTGAAGACGGCTTTGTGAGGAATCTAAGGTGTCATGAGATGGAGAGTTTACGAGCGCCGACAATAAACGCGGCATTAAAGATGCTACAACACGTTTCCCCCGTCAGCGAACCCATAACTCGTGAGCAAGATATCAGAGCGAGAGCATGCAGCCCTGTGGGTCTGTCTGTCTGTCTGTCTGTCTCTCTCTCTCTCTGTCTGTCTCTCGAGCGCTCTCGCTTTTTGGAACGATACATATCATGTCGGATTGTTTTCTTTGTACGTATACTTATAGAAAGAACCATGCTGCTTACGATGCCCATCCACATCCATCCACATTTTTTGTGTATGCCGACACGGGGTGAAGATATCGCAGTATTGAGCCCGTATGGCAAAAGCAATTAAGAAAAACGTACCCTGTATCCGTTCGTTGATTGATGGGCCGCGAACGCAGAAAACACGAAGCCGCTTTAGTTTCTAACGCCACATTGAATGTAACTTTGAACGGAATCGAGCAAAACTCTTACTGGTATGACGTAACCCCCTGCTCCTTGCGAAGAAGGACATGGGATCTTTACCCTGCGACCACACAGACGTGACCACAGCGGAGCTCGAACCACCGATACACTAGGACATATCTGAATATTTTTCTAATATATATACATATTCTGTGTACGGGAGTGGGAACATCTTGTTTTATGGGTGCCAAATACAAAATCTGCGTCAGCTTATCGCAAGGTCAGTCTTCTTTATCTTCGATTTTTATTATAATTATGATTATTATTATTATTATATTATTATTATATCATTATCATCATCATTATTGTTATTTTAAAGGGGTAACTGGATGACGTCAGTGTCATGCATTTGTCGCTAAGATAAATTGATTATTATAATGATTGATCTCCATTACACACTGTTTTACCCTATCAATACCTATACGCGATGCGCGTCATTTTGATCATGTTTGCCAAATGTTTCTTTGACCCCACTGTTGAGGCGCTGTTGGTACGGGTACAGAGTGGCGGGGGGGGGCGAGGGGGGTGGGTGGTGGGGGGGTGAGACCGCGCGTGCCAAGATCTGCCCTACATGCCGCCGGTGGATACCCCCGGTGGGTACGAAGTGTCAACAGGGCCGTGACGGGGGATGATGACAAATGGCGCACAGCTGTCGATATAACCGCAGCCCGGACAGCCACGCGGAGTCAGGCAGCGTTAAGCATTTGTCCGCGAGTGTGTAGCGGAATGGGCCGGGCTGGGGGGGGGAGGGGGCTAAAGGGGTGGGGGGGGGGGGGTAGGGGGGTGGGGGGGGGGGGGGTTAGATAGGATGGGGTGAGGAGGAGGTAGATGGGATGGGTTGAGGAGGAGGTAGATGGGGGTGATGAGTTGGGGAGATGGGGGTAAAGAATGGGGGTAGAGGAAAGAGGCGTGAAGAGTGGGGACCAGTCACTGATATGAGGGTCAGGGAGGGTGGGGGTGGAGGTGGAGAGGGGGGGGGGTAGTCGGAGAAAGGGTTAAAGAGCTAAGACTGGCGGGGCTGCGGGCAGGGGGGGGGGGGGCAGGAGAAGGGAGGGGTAAAGAGTGGGACTTTTCTGATATAGCTGTGCAGACAGTTGCTACCAGCTTTATACCCCCACGCCCCGTCAGCCCTCTCTTCTTTTACCCCCCCCCCCCCCTACCACCCATCCTCCCTACCGGTACCCCCCCGTCTCCATCGTATCACCCTGGCACTTCCACCTTTACATCAGTCTCCACTTGACCCTGGTTTCTAATTCTACATTGCATGGACTGCCTGCCACCACAATCTCCCTGGCAAGCTCCCCGCACGGTGGCGCTACGCAAGCTCCGCTTTTACCGCTGCTGTCGGCCGGAGGCAAATTTCAAGATCTTGAAAACGGTCAAATCAGTTGTAATTTCTGCTATCATTATAATTTTCAAGAATAAGACATGAAATAACGAGCCTTATGTCTTTAATACAGTAAAATACATCTTGTACCCTTTCGAAAGAGTTATAACTGTGACTGAACTCTTTCTTTTCATCACCTAATACCGCGTGTTATTAGGCTTAGGCTGGGCTAAATGAGTCGAAGGCAGAGATTGCCTCTCTGGCTGAGCTTTGCCTTCCCAGATGCCAGAACTGCTTGTACCCAGAACTTTAAAACTGCCCCCCCCCCCCCACCCACTATCACCCCTGCATCCCTTTATGTGGTGGCAACCCAGTACATGTAGAATCATCTTTACGGCCTGGCCAGCATATCCTCCCCCCACCTCCACCCCCGTCAACCCGCTCAACCCCGACACCACTCCACCCCCACCCCCCACCGCACTTCCCCCCACCTCTTTGCTCGGGTGTCACGGCTTTCTGACCACAGAGCTCTCACAAGTCACTCGCTCACTGCAGCACGCACCGAAAAACACAGCCAGAGCGGCTAACAGACGAAAAACATATGAGTTTGTCAGCTAGGTGTGAAGACCGATGTATATTAGACAGAGAGGAGAGGGGACCATCCATCAAACACCCCCCTCCCCACCCCCACCCCCCTCCCCCCGCCCCGCCCGTCTATCAAACCGTCATGCCTCAGTTGATTCGGAGATTTATGGCCGCTCGGGCTTTTCCGTAACATGCTCCGAGCTTGTTGTTAAGGCGTATCGTCTTACTGGTTGTGTCCGGTGTTTAGCAAAACGGCACGCAAGCCATTGAAACTGATACGCTTGACTCAACGGCGAGTCATGTTAGACTTGAAATATAACGTGTCGTAGATGATGTCATCATCCAAATGTGATGAACGTCGCTGACTATTTGATAACCGTTGTAAACATGATAATTGTTATATATAGGCCTATCGATTTCTGTTGAAACTTGTATGTAAAGGCGAATTATTCACCTATAAATAGCGCACTATTCTGCACTGAGTCAAATCATTATGATGTAAGGCATTGATTTCCACGTTACCCGCTTTCAAAGATATATTGCACTGAGTAACCTCATAATTCTATTTATGTGTCAACGTCTATTAAGGGCAAAGGCACTGTACATGATGAGTCAATCGTGTTTTTTTTTCTTTTTATAAACTAAGCTTACTTCTAGGTGGGGGGGGGGTACCCTCCTGAATAGCGAATAGAGTAAGATAAAATCTTCAAAACATGGACTGATCAAGAATTGCCAACAGCTAATCGCGAATCTCCAATAATTCCCGGATGCTAATCGCGGAGATCGGAAATGTATCCCCCCCCCCCCCCCAACCCTCCACCTCATTCATGTCGCTGCGTCTGAATCTCGGAATTGTTCCACTCAATATGGCAAATTAAATTAATTATCCGTTGAGGTTTTTATGGCCTGGTTCGACCCAAACGTTGTCCAAAACGTAACTGGAATGACCATCCATGATATATTCAGCTCAAATTGTTGATATATAAAAAAACACAGATATCAGTCTCTCGCATTTCGTTCAGTTCAACAACAAGGTTAGGGTCACTAGGTGCAAAGACATCAGGATTTCTAAACAATTGATAGGCTATATATATGGCTTTGCGCTTGAAATGCGATGTATATCTCTTGCCTGACTGGGCAGTAAAGAAATGGACACAGAGACTGTCCGTCCCATCGTGTTTTTATATACATATATATATATATGTTCTGCTGACTCCCGGCTCAAAAAGACCAATAAATCACAGACAGATTTCGGGGTTGGCCTGGGTCACCTGATGACAGCGACATCTATCGGATAGCTCATCCTTCATCTGTTTTGCAACTTTCAAGGCTGAATTCCATCTCGGTGAAGGATCACTTAATAGGTCTGCGAGCCAACATCTGGTTTACATGTAACGCTACTCGAGGTGGTTGTCTTTGAACCCGGGCCAATAGCCCGGGGCAAATAAAAACAAATGTCTCCTCCCCCCACACCCCGTCTCATCCCCCTCATATCATTTATCACATCTTGCCCCCGTATGTATTAATAGTGTATATGTTGGCTTGCCCCGTGCGCCAGCCACATTGGTGGGTGATAACTCAACACCGCTAAAGATCACTTCATAAGTGGTAGGGTTTCGGTGCGGGAGTCTCACTGACTGGGTGGACTTTATGCCCTTGGGGACCGGGACCGGGGTTTGGTGGCTGCGGGGCGACTTAGGGAGGTGGGAGGGAGGGCGCTGGTGTTGTAAGGCATAGAGGGGAAAAGGTTAATCCAAGCTGCATGTCAGAACGCGGGAACCCCGTCAAGGATCAAGCCGCAAATTGTCGTCTGCGACCGTCGGTGACATCACTGAGCGCGCGGGTTGCCATGGCTACCGAACGCGCCCGCGAAGGAGGGGGTGGTTTTAATGGAGTGCGGTCTCCCGGGGAGAGGTTTTCGGGGTGGACAAGAGACCCCGCTTGGGGGTTGGGTTGGGGGCGGGGCGGGGCGGAGGGGATATAGTTTAGGTGTGGACAGGGAGGGAGGATGAGGGGGAGGGGGGAACCAGTTAGCTGGGTGGGGCCCGTCTCTCTCGTGACGGTGACGGCCGCACCGCCTCAGGGCGCGGGAGGGACTTTGTTGGGGAGACACGCGGGGTTCGGCAGGAGGAATCCTGGGGTGTTGTTACCCTCGGGGTGTGTAAGGCGACTGGGGAGATGGTAACCCCGGTGATCAAGGCAGTTTTGTCCCACGGTAGCAAACGTAATGCAGCGTATGTCTTTGTCTAATTCGCTACATGTTGTAAAACATAAATGTCGCTGGCCTGAATCATGTTTCTGTTGTGTCAGAAAAATGGAATAATAAATAAGTAACGTACCTTATCGTAAACCTGAAGTTATAAAGTTGTTTAATATCTGTTATAATTGGGGTTTATATTATAACTATTTCATATTTCTTATATATACAATGATTTTGCAAGAAGCCAAATGCGTTATCCGCTTGAGCCAGTGCACGATGAAACTTTAGCTTCAATCTAACTCTGCACAGTGTGCGTTGTCTTTACGTTCTGACGTGCACGCATAGTGTCGGCCTGTTATTTAATATACATCGCTCGATACAAACAGATATTGTAAATTAGCCACATACACCCGATGAAGTTGAGTGTAATTGTCTATTTTACCGCAGCGTTTCCTCTACTTATATGATCATTGCATTGATTCAATTAATTATGGTTCAAGTTATGGCTCAAATTCCAGGTCACCTATTCAAGTTGTTTGTGGATTTCGCTATGATTCCTTTTAAATGAACGCAAATTAAGGGGCATATGTAAATGCGGGCCAATTTTTTATGTCAAGTTTCTATATGCACAAACAACGTATATTTTTGTTATTTAAACGTGGTCTCTCGGGTATGACCAGTTCTTTGACCTGGCCTACCATTACACTTCTGTTGGTTCACCCGTGCACTTTAGAAAATGAAATAACTATGTCTTTTTAAATGTTTCAAAATTGTTATTGATGACTTTTAGGGTACGTAACATAAGCGTCACAGGATTTGCACCATTTTTAATTACTACTTTGCGAACACCCAACGACAACACATCTATTTGCGCAATTTTATTTACTTTTTTTACCGATACTCCATTTCAATTTGCTTCTTTGTATATTAGCGACTTTTACACGAACGCATTCATCCGTGAAATTACCTTTCACATTCAGCATTTTTCTTGGTTCGTTTGCGCTAAGCAGTGGACGGGCTTTCATGTTTAGTGCGGTATAAATCACTACCTCATACCAGTTCGTACCAAGCGCCGGCTCTTTGGTGGGTGGCGGTGGTAACTTGGGGACGGGGACGGGTTATAATTGGTGAAGAGTTCGCGACAACTGTCTGGTGCATTCACAAGCAATTTGCCACACACATTCACAATCAAAATTGAGGTCTCCCAGAGTCTTTCAGCCATTTCTTAAGTGAATAAAAAGTGATTGACATCTATATGTTTTTTTCCCGTCTTCCAGCCTTGCCTGCTTACAGTCGTTAGTCGCATGCAGGTAGCATGCATGGCATAGTGTACTAGTCAGTATAGTAGCACTTCGCGCGCGCGCGTGATGAGGGTGGCGAGGGGAAGAGGGGGGGGGGTGGAAGTCGGGAGGGGGGAGGGGGCAGTCTGGTGGTCTTCATACACAGGGGGATAGAGATGGGGGCGGGGGCGGGGGCGGGGGCGGAGGGAGGGGGGGGGGGGGGGTGAGCGGGACACCAGTTTCCGACCTACCAGAAGAGGTTTTTTTCTTCCTCTCAGAGTCAGACCTCCGTGAAATCGGGTCGCCCTAAGGAATGAGGTAATTTTGATTGGGGTTCCCCCGTTCACAGCTTGTGCATGCGGGGGCTCGGGAGTGGGGGGGGGGCGTGCAGTCAAAACCCGAGGATTGCTCTCTGTGGGGGAAGGGGGGAGGGGGTTGAGGGTACAGGATGATCTTTGTAAAGGGGGGTGGGGGGGTGAGGCAGGCAGGCTATACACACATAGCGTCTGGCACACCAGCTTGGACCAAGGCGCTTTCGGCAGTGTCATGCAGGTACTCTCACCTGCTCACATCACTCAGTGCCATCCATCCATACAGCCATTCGTTCCTTCTCGCGCGCTCCTCAAGTAACTCCAGTGAGTTAGCACCTCCGTCCTGCTTCAGCAGCTGCGCGCATGCGCATATAAACCCGCCTGTAGCATCCGCATGAGATGCGCGCGGATGTATTCTCATTTCTGGGATTCCCATCCTTAAACCTTCACGCGGCTTATCGCCCGTGCCCGTGGCTTTCCCCCGCCATAAGTGATATGGAGACAGGTGCGTGGCTTAGGTCGAGATCTTTTCTATCCATGCATGCATGGAGTCAGGATTCGCGTCAGGGAGCCATAATATAACATGCGCGACTGGGAAGGGCATTAATCCAGTAATTAGTGGTGATAGGGTGATAGGCATGGTACGCAGGGCGGGTGCATGCGGTGCGTGGCAGCTAGGAGTCGAGCTGCTTCTCTTGGGACCCATCAGCTTAATGTGTGTCTACAGCTGTTGACATCTCCCCAGTGGAACCCTGCATGGCAGCGGTTTATGAATATCGGAATGAATAACTGTCAGCTTATCAGTTGCCGGGTGAGCTTGATGAGTATATGACATGAATTTTAAATCTTTTTTACCACGTTTGGTGCAATTAATATGAATATATATTTTAATTACTACCTTTCTCAGGCATGCGCGGTTCGTAGAACGGCCCATTTGAGCAGAACGAACGATGGCTGTACAACTGAGATGACACCTGATTGATATAACCAGGTCGTGCCCGCCATGATGACAGCATCCCGATGTTCTTCCAGGCCGGTTCTGTTGTCCCGTAACAGCAAAGTAACGTGGCGGAGCCAGCAATTTACGAAATGGGGGGCACTACGTTATTTATGTAAGTATTATCCAGGCGCGGATCCCGTGAGACCCGTGGGGGGAGGGGGAGGGGGGGGGTGCAAGTGAGGTTGTGCCGAAAGAATAGTGACTGTGCCTCCTATACACCCATCTTCAGAGAAAGGCACGTGCCTTTTTTTAGCCTATTTTCGAGGGGACCATGTGCCGCTCCCTGGATCCGCCACTGATGTATATACGTTTACGCGACATGATCTAATAGGTTAAAAAGGCCTTCTCAAACAAGCAATCTTAATAGATCGCATAACAGAAATATTTGATTTGGCCGACGGTGCTCTTCAATTCTTACTGTAAATTCAAGTGCGTGTGCAAACAAAGACCTTCCTTGAAGTGCATGCCATGTAGCCCGGTTAATTAACTGTTTTTAAATCCGATTGCAAATACACGTCATCAAATAAGGACCTGGGAAGGACTTTGTTTCGGAAGTCACTTGCCAGTATGTCCGTATTGGAGATTCGAACCCGCTGATACCAGAGACTCATCATACCCAGCTGGAGGGAGTTTCCCCGGCACTTGCCTCGCTTTAGCAATCACTGTTGTCGCTGGTGATGCTTGGCGGGTAATTTGAAGACCTTACCACGTATCGCGCAACATTCACATCTTTGTGACGTAAGGTCTTTTAAAATGGTGAGTGTCACTTTAAAAAATGTCCAATTAAAAGTTATACATTGTAAAACGAAATTCTTCATTCCCACCCCATCAATTTATAAACCACTGAGCAGCCCGGAAAAGTCCATTTTGTGCTAATCTGTCCGTCTGATTTTGCATTTGGATTTGTATTAATGATATTAATGATGAAATGATAATTTATCAAATTCGATCCTCCAAAGGAAGTTTTATCAAACATTGTTTTAGTTTTGATTCATTAACCCGTATATGAGTTATTAATGGTTTAGTGTTAAGCATAACTATGACGTCACGCTATTGTCTTAACTCCACCAATAACGGAGAGCTGTGGAGACAATGGTATTATGTCACCAATGGATGTTTACAGTTTTAACTCAAGTGAGACAACCTTTAGAATCGTTTATACAGTTAGCAACCAGACAGAATTAGGCCTAGTAATGTCGCGTGTTAGTTTTCTCTGTTGGCCTACAAGACATTCTTTCTTTTCTATCTATATGCGATAATGATGCATAGTGTAATCGATATTAAATATGATCATTACTAGCTAAAGTTTACCGCAAGTACTTACCCCAATCAAAGTGGCAGCCATCGTATGGTCAAGACAGTGACGAGATGTCCTTATTTCAATCCGCTTTGTTTGTACAATTAGTCATCAGTCTAACATCCGGGCAAAAAAAACTCTCGTATCTAGAGCCAGAGCCAGAAAGCAACAATAAAAATTGTCTCACTAGCAATATTATTGACATAAAAGCGCTTCTATGGCACCAACATGCAGAATATCCTTTTGCGACGGGGCGAAACTCCTCAGAAATCTGACATGTAATGGACCATTGCCGAGTCGGAGTGAAATCAGTCTGGTGTTTCGCGGTTCCCACTTTGACACCCGAAGCCAATAAGATGTCAAGGTGACTATGGAGGCGGTTTCGGATGTGGCGTCTTTATCCCAACAAAGTGTGGCCGAGATTTTTCACACCGACTTCTCGCACTGACTACGCACACATGCAGGCTGTGCGAAGTAGGATGACCGGCGGGGAGTTGGTATAACGTTCAGAAGCTCCAAAATCTCAGCCTTGAAATCGACATCGCCTTTCATCAGCCTGCGGGTGGGACGGCCCCCCGGCCGCTCACGGAGGCCTCTGATTGGCTAGCGACTTCACACCTCTGTGGCCAATCACGTCGCGTTGCGGTCGGCCGCACGCGCCACCGGTTGAGGTCGCTGGTCGGTGATGATTAAAAGATTTCCATCCTCTGACGAAGTATTCACGCCCGTCCCCCCATTCTGCCTCTATAGCCCGCGGGCCAAGGTCTTTGCTGAAGCTGTTTGCCCTCGGGTGGAACGCTTCTGTACACATTTATCGGCATTACATGTTCCATTATGATGAGATGTGTGGATAGCCTGGGGTAGCTTATAGGGCCTGCCCTGCGTCCGTCGTTACGGATGAGGAAGAATGCTGAATGATGCTTCTCGTAATTAAATTACCACCAAAGGGATTATTGGGAAAACTATTGCCGTGAGGTAAAAAAAACACACTATTGATGTATTTTTCCTTGGGGTCCTTGTTTAACTACCTTAACACACCGTGTCAGTGCAGAAGTCTCAGTACTTTCCCAATTTTAGGCCATGTAGGCTATATAAAGATTTTCGGACATTATTTCGCAAAGTGAAATGGCAGTGTATGGTGAGAAGCGTACAGTTGATTGTGACATCATTTAGGGAATCCTATACACTGATAGCGGAAGATGAGTTGGGGGTGGGAGTGGGCGTGGGTGAGAGTGAGGTACGTGGGAGGGGTACAATAGGATTCTACGATACTGCATCTAAAAACTTAGATATCCCTTGTCGTGATCGCTTGTGTCCGGTGACAGGCGTAATTTTTAGGATGTAGATATATATATTGTCAGATCCGACGATGAAAGTTACTTTAGCTTCTGACAAGTAGCAGCGCATAGCCGTTTAGGGCACGCATAACATAACTGATTTGCGAAAAGCCAAGAAATGGCATAGATCTATAATCTGAAAAGATCAAAATTTGACTACCGCGTGAGAAGGGTGGGGGTGGGGAGGGGGGTAATAGAGGTCGCAGCGAGGAGGGGGTTGATGGGCCACACACAGAGGGATTGAGATATGCTTGGGGCTATAAAGGAGCCGGTAGGGGTGGGGGGGGGGGGGGAGCTGGGCAGGTACGCGCTTGCTTGGATGTAAAGCGAAACCATCAGTCGGCCACACATATAGCCCGATCGGCTGGCTTGTCTACGTTATACTGATTTGATCAGCAAGACATTCAAACAGATATATTTTTGACGCTCTTTCCTTGTGCTTTCCCTTCAAGTATGAATGTCATTATTCCCTGCCTAATGTACCATATATTTTCTCCTAATCAGCGGATGAAAGTATAAACTATGTCGAAACTTTCTATTGATGTTTATCAATTAATCAACACACTTCAAAAACATTAAAAAAAACCTTGACCCGGCTTTGGGCATCTTTACTCAATCGCCCGTGAAAACCATTGACGGATTGTCTTTAGCCTGGCAGTGGTATAACTTTGTCTTATTACTCACGCTTGGTGATGTAAATTGCTTGTGATGGTATCGTTCAAAAGTCCTTCATCTTTTGTGCATATGATGAGCAAAGCCATCCATATAACTCACGTCTTGTGACGTCATCACGATGGTGAGTTCATCTTCAGCAGATTCGGTGCCATTGAAATTAACACGCTCGTTACCTTTACCGCGAAGTAGACAAAGGGATGTCTCGCACGCTCTGCTCACTCAGTCTACATCACAGCGTTTTCTTTGATTAAACACCCATTATATATATGATTCGTACTGGTTATATTCAGGACGCTTTAAAGTTGTATTCAAGACTCTTTAACCAATATTCTGGGCAAATCGCGTCAATGGGAGAAGGAAGGGAGAGGGGAGCCATGTCCCCGGGGGTAACCCCCTACTCTTTGCGCAGAAGGACATGGGATTTTATCCTGCGACCACACAGACATTGCCACAGCGGGGCTCGAACCACATACCTATACGAATAACCCCGCGCTGTTATAATAATAACAAGAGTCTTTAAATGTATATCTTGTAATTATTATAAAAAAATGTTTGCTGTATATTTCAGTTTTTAAATTGTTCATACAACAACATTCAATACGAGAAAATATTTAGATTAAGACAATAAATATAATAAATGGACATTTTAGACATCAGCATTCATTTTAACTTTTACTAATTAAAACCGGACCAAGGCTGAATCGATGAGCAACAAAACTATTTCCGAAATTTTAATTATGACAGGCTTTACTATACTTCGGTAATTATTGTGGCGCCTGTATCCGAGGCGTGTTTCATCCAACTCCATTTCGTTGTCCCGGGATGTCTTTTGCTTCAATTCAGCATTCTTTGCAAGCAAACGGTCTCAAACACCAGCGGGTCTTTTCATATACCGTTTGAACATGAACCGAGCTAAAGACTGAGACTAGCAGTATGAGCTTCACGTAAATAAAGGCATTCCATCTTTTAGGCCCAACCACTTGTTGTGGTTTCTATTTTAGTTTATAGTTCAACTTAAAAGGCCCGACATAATTCAGATGCATGAAGGTTGTGAGTTAATTGATTTATTAGGATTACGAAGAGAACCACTGAAGTCACAGGACTTCTTTTTGATAACTTTATAAATCAAAGAGCGGTTTCCCTCGGGAGCACCTTCGATGGACGAGTCAGAGCTATATAACCAATGGACTATATAGTATATAGGCTTACGCTAGATTGGATGCGGTTTGAGCTGAAATGGAACAGAGGCGCACCGTTTCTCATAGATCATCAAACACCTTTGGCGTTGAGACTGAATATAATTCTCACTGCCCGCTGTGAGGTGTGATGTAAGAAGCCCGTTTATTCAAACGGCGAGGTTGCTATAATGGGAAAACACGTCAGGCCTACACTGTGACGTCACAATGCATCATTGTGACGTAGCCTTCGGGCTCTTAGAGTGAATCTTTACCGTTTTTTTCTGCGCTGCCATTCAACAAGTGGGCCGTGCCCCAGGGGCAATCGCTTAATTGACCCAAATTCTCAAGGGCCCTAAACAGGTAACCTCTCAATTCCGCGTCTTTAATGCAGAAAGGGGGGGGGGGGCTGTGCCTTAAAGGGTGGGTTGTTTGTGGTGGGGCTGCAGTCGCGCTTTCCTGCTTGACTGCCTGCATGAGTGAGTAATCTTAAAATAACGGGTATTGAAACGGGAAAACATTTGCTGAGCTTATATGCTCATATAAGCTTATAAATGCAAATTGCAATATATATAATAGTTATAATATATTGCGCTATCCACTGTTTCACAGTAATGTTGTAGTAATATTCGACTAGATTTGCTTCACAAAGTAAATCGCATGTCTCATGGACGCTATATAGATTAGTACTTCAACTGTATTCCAAATTTGGAAATGTGGCCTGATGCGCAGGCATGAGTTAATTAAATCCCTTGTTGTCTATGGAACCATCAGCCGGGCTAAGTCTCATGTTCCATAAGGAGCCATAGCATGGGGATAACAAGGTCTCTTTCTCTGTACGATTCAGATTCAGACTGAATAGCGTATATTCAACCAAAATAATAATTCGTACATTGATACAACTTACCAGGTTAGGAGACCCATGCTAAGAAATATTGTCGCTGTCGCCTAGGCCACCCACAACGATCCGGTATATGGGTCAATCAATGTACAATATGACGATCAGAATTATTATGACGAGACTGCTTTACGACCCTTACCCCCTCCCATGAGGTTACTCCCTTGTTTATGAGACGTACGGCAATGGCGCTGCCGTACATATGACTAATCCCATAAACATCTAACTCTCAATTTTCGATTCGCGCACTGAAACCCGACAACAGGTGCTTTGGGCCTTACCGATTGCCCACCCCACGCTGTTTTTGCTTTTCCTTTTTTTCACTCACTCTCACCAGAAGTGGTGTAAGATGGCACATGACACTGACCCATCTCTCCACCGTGTGGATTCACACCTTAAATTTACCCCCTGTTATTCCCAGCCTCGCCTGCACGCATATATAACGCTCCTGGCGCAGTTATAACTGCTGTCGTGGCATCTCCTCTAGCTCGGCTGATATTGGCTTTTCCGCAACGTTAGATAAGATTATCATATAACCTCCAATTTGGCGCTTCCGTTGTCCGTCTCCCCCGGGGGGTGGCGCTGCTGCAGTGGATTTCTCACTCTGCCCCCGCCAGGGGTCGTGACCCGGCGCTGGTTTGCCAAACCGAAAGGGCGTTGCGGGGGCCGGTGGGGTGATTGGGGAATTGCTACCCCCCAAGGGGGTGGAGCTGTTGGCACCTTAAAAGGCAGATCGGGGTGGTCGCCTGTGCTGGGGTGAAATGTTTAATTAGAGGGCGCGAACTGTCCGGTAGGTGTCGCGGTTGGTTGATGAAGGGGGGTCTCCGTAGGGAGGAGGGAGCGGGTGGGTGGGGGGGGGGGAAGGGGGTGGCTGGGGATTTGGATGGACAGAAAGATGGATGATAGACATTAAAACAAGAAGGCTAGATAGATCAGACAATGGCGTGGAAGTGTGCAGAGTGAACAGCGACGAAAGTGAGGAGTAAGGGATAAGGGAAGCCGACATTTATTAAGACATGTGGAACATTTCCTTGACAGCTAGTCACCCATGGGGTTGGCTAGGTATGTGAGTAATTTCACTTAAATAGCAACTTGTTTTAACCGTTTCTTATACATGTAATTTATTTAAATCCCGTGATATATGTGCAAGACAAAAAAAGAAAATCCAGTTTCTCTCAAATTCATTCTTCCATCAGTTTAAATTTTCGTCCTAGTCAGGAGTCACTAAATATATTATTGTAATAAAGTAGTTCATAAGCTATGCGAAATTAGAATGAGAGAAATGAAAAGTTTATTAAAGTTTATGCTGAAAATACATGCCAGGGAAGCCATGCTGTCTTCATGACCCTAACGACCCTTTATTTGTAAAAACTGATTCTGAAATCGGACATGAACTCCAATACCTTTACACATTTTAATTGAATGGTGCTTGTTAAACCACACGATATATTGAATTTAAGGTCAGTCCTTGCTGCTTGACAAGCCGGTGAATACAATAATATGAATCGTGGCCTTATGTTGAACAGATGAATTGAGTGAAAACCTTGCTTGTTATGCACAAATAGTGACAACGGAAGACGCTCTGCCACAAACTAAGCAGACGACTTTGGTTGTCGTCAAAGGGGATATGAAAGCGAGAATTGCAAGGCAAGGGTTCTGGCGGACTGTGGAGCGGGGCGTGGTTTATCTTCGCGGGGGGTGTGCTACCCCTCTAAGAGGGTGACGGGGGGTGATTCCTCTGTAAATGTTTCGTTGGGGGTGACCGGGCGGTAGGGGCGGGGTAAGGGGCAGGGGCTGGGGCTGGCGGGGCGGTACAGGGGCGGGGTAAGGGACTGGGGCTGGCGATGTGGGTGTAGGGGACAGGGCGGTTGTGGGTGTTGCTTCTATTACGTGGGGTAACTATTACCAGGGGGGTTGCATGCCCTTGAGGGAGATGGCCTTCCAGCTGGGGACGGAAATTGTTGAGGTAAGGGCGGAGGGGGGGGGGGGGGAGGGAAGGGGAGGTGGATGTGATTAGGGTAAAACTTTGCATTCGTTCGCGCCTAGCAGCTAAAGTTCAAGTGACTGTATATAGTTAATTGAACTTTTTCATGAATTTCGAGACTAGTATGTTTCCGTTGGTGAGAGGTAAGAGGTAAGAGGCAGGACAGACATGAAGGAAGGTGAAGACGCTCGGTTTTACCCCGCATGGGTGAGGTTCAGTAGCTTTGTGCCGTATCAAATTAAGGCTGGCGAGGGACTGGATTTGGTGTTGAGGGTACATGTGGGTGAGGCGTGGGACTGGGTCTGGTGTTGAGGGTACACGTGGGTAAGGGGTGGGACTGGGTCTGGCGTTGAGGGTATATGTTGGTGAGGGGTGGGACTGGGTCTGGTGTTAAGGGTATATGTTGGTGAGGGGTGGGACTGGGTCTGGTGTTGAGGGTGCATGTAGGTGAGGGGTGGGACTGGGTCTGGTGTTGAGGGTACATGAGGGTGAGGGGTGGGACTGGGTCTGGTGTTGAGGGTACATGTGGGTGAGGGTCGGGGCTGGGTCTGGTGTTGAGGGTACATGAGGGTGAGGGGTGGGACTGGGTCTGGTGTTGAGGGTACATGTGGGTGAGGGTCGGGGCTGGGTCTGGTGTTGAGGGTACATGTGGGTGAGGGTCGGGGCTGGGTCTGGTGTTGAGGGTATATGTTGGTGAGGGGTGGGACTGGGTCTGGTGTTGAGTGTACCTGTTGGTGAGGGGTGGGACTGGGTCTGGTGTTGAGGGTACATGAGGGTGAGGGGTGGGACTGGGTCTGGTGTTGAGGGTACATGTGGGTGAGGGGTGGGACTGGGTCTGGTGTTGAGGGTACATGTCGGCGAGGGCTGAGGTGTGGGCCGAGATGGGGGCTAGATGATCGTGAAGCAGACGGTCCGATAAAATTTAAATATGAAGGGAGGGCGAGAATGAGGGTATCGGGGTGAGGAGGGGGGGCGGGGTGGGGGGTTGGACAGGCGATATGGGCAGGTGGGCCCTGGACACCAACGAAGAGATAAGACCGAGAAGAATTCATGTATGTGACGATGGATGGGGGGGGGGGGGTGGGGGGGAGAGGGTGAAAGTAGCAGAAAAGTGCCAGCCAGTGCTGTAGTAGGTGGTATTCCAGTGTCTGCGTGTGCGGGTGGGAGAGCGTGGAGTCTGGGGGCAAGGGTGGGTGGGGGTGTAGTTTGGGGCAGCATCATGTAAATCAGGGTAGGGTAAAAGGCTGGCTGTGAGAGTGAGGAATGGGGAGGGGTGGTTATGGAGCGGGGAGGGGTGATGGTGGTAGGAAGAGAGGTGAGGGGGGAGGCGGGAGGGGGGGGGCGCTCTACAGATAGCAGAGGCGGCCCGGCCCCCACGAGGTCACCCCGCGGCGCAGACGTCTCCCCCCCGCCTCTCGCGCCTTTTCTTTCCCGCCAATTTAGTGAATCACGTCTGCCTTGAAAGCGGCGCGGCACCTGGGGGACAATATAGTGCGAACTTCTCCCTTTAAAGTGCCTAATGAGTTGTTTTCAAACTGGGCTTTAATAAACGGGTCATTTACAATCCCCGGGGGGTCCCGGACGGATTTCTTTGAGGAACAAACCCTTCCGTTTTCTCCTGTGGTGAGTTCGGCTTTTCCTAATTGAGTGGGGCTGCGATGAGTTGCGTTCGTCAATGGGGCCGTCCATTTTTGTGGCAGAAGTTTGAAGTGGATCTTCCATTCATGTTATTTTCACTTCACTCTGTGTCTCGCCCCGACAACTGTTGTTTCTCTTTTGTCCAACTGAATACAAAAGCACCTCTTGACTATTGCAGAAATAAGGCAATTTGCACGCGTGCAAATTCCCGTTAGTTCTACAAGTTAGAAATAATTTGGGACCTTTGGTACATTCACCAATGGGTTCCCTTTGAATCGTGGTATACCCATATACATGAATTTGATAAGTGTAGTAGATGCTAAATGTGCGTAATATGAGAGTTATGCCCCAGCAATGAGGTGCTGGTGTGGGAATTTAGATACAGTTCAACTAAGTCCAATATGGCGGATAAAAGATACGAATTAGCCACTATAACACACGTTATAATTAATAGAGAATCCCCGCGAGTGGATGGAAAACAACAGTGGGTTCCTTTGTTTCCGGGCTGTCAACCGTTGGTTGTATATATCGTTTAGCGGTAGTGTACGGATGTTGTCGGTGTAGCTCCCAGTGAGATAATTTAATTGTCGTAACAAAACTGACAGCGGCAGAAGGCACTTGAACGCTTGGATCGCATGCATTAACCTCGCTTTCTGGTTGGGAGAAAGCTCGAGAAAATGACTCGTTATTCAGAATACACGAGGCGTTAGCATAATTGATTCTGATTGAAAGAAATCCACAATTTTCCAGTGTTTTTTTTTTTACTTATATCATGCCCCACATACTGTGCCGTGTGCCACAGACTGTCTCATGTAACGACTGTCACGTACCGTCTGTGTCACATATCAACTGTGTCACATATCAACTGTGTCACGTTGCGATTGTCACGTAACGACTGTCACGTAACGGCTGTCACGTAGCGAATGTGTTACGACTGTTTCACGTAACGACTGTCACCCACCTAATGATTGTGTCACGTAACGACTGTCACCCACCTAATGATTGTGTCACGTAACGACTGTGTCACCCACCTAATGATTGTGTCACGTAACGACTGTGTCACCCACCTAATGATTGTGTCACGTAACGACTGTGTCACCCACCTAATGATTGTGTCACGTAACGACTGTGTCACCCACCTAATGATTGTGTCACGCAACGACTGTGTCACCCACCTAATGATTGTGTCACGTAACGACTGTGTCACCCACCTAATGATTGTGTCACGTAACGACTGTGTCACCCACCTAATGATTGTGTCACGTAACGACTGTGTCACCCACCTAATGATTGTGTCACGTAACGACTGTCACCCACCTAATGATTGTGTCACGTAACGACTGTGTCACCCACCTAATGATTGTGTCACGTAACGACTGTCACCCACCTAATGATTGTGTCACGTAACGACTGTGTCACCCACCTAATGATTGTGTCACGTAACGACTAGTTGTGACCTAGTAAACCACAGAGTAGGAGAAACATTTGATGCACTACGCGTAACGGAGTCTACGCGCCTACGACCGCCATGTGGGCTGGGGCTGTAGCTACCCAACCATCCCCCATGGTTATACTTAGATAGGCGTTACACGTTAATGAAACGTGATTTGATTGCCAACGTATGCGCTAATATAAGCAAGCACACAACGTCCGCACAACGTTTGTTTTAGATTGTAATCACGTCATATCAAAGTTAACGTCAGGACAACGTTGCTACAACGTTTGTCACAAACATTGAACTACTATTTGTAGCCTATATTCCATAGAAATAAAAATTGGCTGCATGTAGCAGTTGCTATCAATACAAAATGGTGAGAAGTCGGGAGTGGACGTTTTTAAGACGTTAGGACAACGTTACCTGAAAAATTAGACATCATGAAAACAATATGCAATTCATTGTCTTTGACAGTCATGCTTCTAATTAATGCATCATGTAAGCATTTGTTTCTCACAGAAGCCACAATTTGAATTCGGGACTGAATGTTTACTACAACGTGTCTGCCACGTTGTGGCTCGTTTTTGGAATTTTCTTGGTTCCGTGGCCATACCCTGATCCTGTATACGAAGCGGTACCCGCTTAATGAACCGGTACGGATAGCGCCACAGCGCCGCCTATTGGAGAAGATTAATACCGATGCCAATTTAGCCGCGTCATCGTCGAACCGTTGATCGCTGCGTGCACAAGAATGTCGGGTTTGTGTCTTTCTGCAAGGTATATTTATATCCATAAGTTTGACAACATATATGTTGGGAAAATGACCATTGTAATTTATAAGACGTTAATGCTGCTATAAATGTGTTAGACTGGCTCGCTCAGACGTCAGTGGCAGTGGCCTGTGCTGTAGCCTCTGCCACAGGGCTAACATATTGGCATGTACTTTCCCGCTATTATTTGTTTTGTCGTGTACTGATTAAAGCTTTTATTTTATTGTTATAGCCTCGGAAGACGACAGGCGCGGTTGTTCAGCCTACCGTGAACCCCGAGGATAGTAGCTAAAGCATTCCATCAGGCTGCCCATGATGAAACTTAATAAATCTGATCAAAATCGATTATTTTCTTCTTAAATTTCCATTTTACTAGAAACTGGTTGCACGAATGTTTAGAAAATATTGTCTGACAACGGTATCTGAAGACGTTCCGGCAACGTCAGAAAAACGATACATTTGTCCCATGGTCACGACGTTATCGCGACACAAAATAATGTTGTGTCAACGTTGTCATGACGTTAACCTGTTTGCTGGGTACCGCTGTATGATATGCGTGCCTGATTTACCAGCTGACCATGAACATGTGATCGGCTGCGCAAGCTGAATGTGTGATGTCGGTTATACACAGCGTGTTCAAGCCTTGTCCTTCTTCACTTAAGGGGTGAGTTGGGTCGGGGTGGGCTGGTGGGGGTTACGTTGTATACTATATACTGTATATTATATACTATAATAGTGGGCACGTTGTATACTCAGGACGCTTTAACAAATGCAGGTCATATCCCGTCAATGGGAGAAGGAAGGGAAGAGCGAAGCCATGTCCCCGGGGGGTAACCCCATACTCTTTGCGAAGAAGGACGTGGGATCTTTATCCTACGCCCAGGCAGAGATGGCCACAGCGGGGCTCGAACCATCAACCCACGTGCCGTTAGGGTTTACAGCGGGAGACTGCTGCATGCTGGCGAGGCACAGACAACCACGACCGCATTATGAACATGCCGTCATAGCGTCTTCGTCAACATTTAGTTATCAAGCGGCAGGATGTGGGGCGGGCGGTATGTGAGTGAGTAGGTGTCTAGGGGTCGTGGGAGGGGTGACTGGGGGATTAGTTGGGGAGGGAATGTTCGGGTAGGACTGGTCAATACAGATCAATCAACGTTCCGGGATAGAATACCACATAATGGAGACTCAACCATGTGTTCACCAAAACATTGTCAACATGTGGAACATGCCAGCGATTAAATTATATAAGATGTTTGCACTATGAATATATTGCCAGGTGGTGAGGCTTGGACGAAAACGCACTTTTCGACAAAACTTTTCGCTACTGTTAAGATTACTGTAATGCATGCTTGAATGCTTGAATCCATTATGACTGTAATTCCTACTCGCCAGGGGTTCGACTTATGACCAATTATCACCTAGAGGGGTACCACGTATTGCCTGCAAATATAAATGAGGGGTCTGCACAATAAAGTGAGTCTACCACACGGTCATCGAGGGTTCTAGTTGTCTTTGGGGACTCGAGCAGCCCAGCGAGCCGGCTTACACCACGTGGCATCAATCCGAACACGAGAATTACCTTCCCACGTTATTCGTCATGATAATAGCTAAAGCTGTGCCATTGTCCTAATTATAAACAGGGGCCGATCCAGGAATTGGAAAAAAGGGGGGGGGGGTCCACCTAAAACTGGTAACCGGGGGGGGGGTCGCCTCAGATGGCCTAAATTTTGCATTGAAACATGGCAATCTCCCTAAAAAAACGGTGCGGAGCCCGGACCCCGTGGTCCACCCATCCACCCCCCCCCCGCCCCCCGCCCCCCCCCCTGGGTCCGCCCTTGATATGAAATATTTTTGGGATGAGTGAAATGTTTCCGTTTTTTGCCAGGAAATCTGTTTCAAAATCTTAATTTAGCTGTGTGTTCAGTATCGACACTTCCAATTCCGTCTGCTCCATCGTATTATATTTACTAATGAAAAATTGTAAAAGTGTGTAAGCTAAAAGATTCCGACTTGTGTGAACTATGTGGCGAAAAAAATGATCGTATTATGCATGCCTTCGTTGATTGCGAAGTAACTAAGTCATTATGGATAAGGTTGTTAAACCGGTATCAACATAAAACGCAATCGTCTGTTGATTATGATTATAAAATTTACTTCTTAGCGGTAATGAACCGCCGGTAGATTACATATGTCTAAAAGGCAGACACTTTATTCACACGAGTAAACGCCGTAATACCTTCCCCACTTTGGCAGCTTTTAACGCGGTATTTCAGAATGTTTTAGTGTATGACAAATATATAGCTGTGTTAAGAGGACGCTTTGCCAGTAAATTTCAAAGAGTATTGGGTAATTTTTTGTGATGCAACTTCAAAATAGCCCGTTAAAAACTTAATGAACTGATTGTGTTACTGTACCTATGTTATGTACATGTAAACGTGTATCCCTTGCATGCATGTATGGATCGAGCAATCAATAAACTATTAAAAAAAACAAATCTTAATCTAGCGTTAAGTACATTTTTGCGTAACGCTCAGTAAAATCCACTGATGACGTCACTCTATTGTTCTCTCCTGACATTATCTTTTCTGTAATGTAGTGGGTTTGAGTCATAAGGACGTGGATTTTACCTAAGTTAATGACCTCGGAAAGCAACATATGCGACATGCGACATATGAGAGGCAGGTTTTAAGTTATTTGGACCGCTCCTTTTAACAGGATTGCTACTTCGACCCCATTTGACCTTGAATCATAACCTAGCACTCGCCCGGCCACCGGAAATGCTAACCCTACGGCCTTGAAAAAATGGCCTAAAAGTGCGACCTTTGTTTCCCAAAAGTGTTACATCTCCATCATGGAGCGGTTTAGAAGCGTTTTTTTATGGATTTTTTGGAGTAGCAATCCCTCTCTAACCACCCCGGTTCCAGCTCCATAGCTCCATAGCTTCCACCCTAAAAAAATCAAGAAGCTTTCAAACACACGTTTTCAGCCACAAGATGGGGTTATTTGAGAAACGCCACACAAGATTCAAAACGAACGATCATCAAGCCCGAAATTTGAAAGAGTTTTTTCCACTTTTGAACATTTTCGTTCATAACTCTGTTAATAATTATAACCTTGAGATGACATTTGGACCATATGAAAGCGTTTTTTTTATCTTTCCAACGATACCTTACATGATAGGATACAAAAATCCTAAGTGACTCAACTTGCCCCATTCTTTGCCCCAGCCAGTCAAAAAGGCCTGGAAGCAAATGTCGCACTTTTGGAAAACTGTGGGGACCTAACCCGGTAACCTTGCCGTGGTCCTAGAAGGTCGCGACTACTTTCAAAAATACTCGCTCATTTATCGCCCGTTTTTTTTTATACATTTCAAGGTCATGACTAATGATTACACTGCAGCAAATCTGAGGTCAATCGGATAATAATTTTTTTTTTATGAATTTTGAAGCATTTCCCCCCATCTCTCATAATGGGTTTTTTTGGGTCGTCTTTCGGAGCGCATAACTCCTACAGTTGTTAACCCATAAATACGCCTCATACACCCCCTGAAAGAGAATTCCATGTTGCGTTCGATGCAAAAAGAATAATTTACCCCAAAAAATGGAGTTATTAAGCGATGAAGTTAGGGGGGTTCCAAAATATCTTGCAAAAACATCATTTCCGGTCACTATGTGCAAACGGCTCGAGCGATTTGACAGGGATGATAGAGCGGATCATTAGCTTTCGTTTGATGTAAAGGTCATTCTAACCCTCCCAGTAGCTACAAAGTTATGAGCAAGTCTATAATTCAAGGTCAGATCAAGGTCACGTTTATATCATTTTGTGCATTTTTTAAAACTCTATCACATATGTGAAAAGCATCAAAATCGATCTTTTTCATTTTATAGCCAAAAAACGTTTTAATATTAAAGTTAGCCCTATAAATGACCTTCAAAACAAGACTAAAACGAGGCTTCTAGCTCTTTTAGTTACCGAGTTATTAAATAAACCTGCCGAAAAAAATATATTTTGTTTCTTTCCTGTTTCTTGAATTTTCATTCTTTGTGACCGTGCTTTGACCTCCGCGTAGAGGGTACCTAGCTGTAGTTTTTAAGCCTTAACATCGAGTATTGGTTAATAATTTCGCGAGAAAAAACTAGCCCTAGTTTAACACAAAACACCTAGGGTTGGATATTTAAACGTCCAGTTGCGCCAATTCCTTTTACAGGTCACTCCATACGCATCATCTGTTAAAATTTGACCTAAATCGTATGGTGGGAAAGGTGTCAAATTCAAGGTTTTCTCTGGTTGCCATGGTAACGGGTTAGTCGGGCAAAATTGGCAGCAAATGTCGCACTTTTGGAAGTGCTGCCAGGGTTAGAAATCCTGAACGAAATGCCTTTTTTTACTTTTACCCAATGGTCCTCATTCCTAAACCGCAGGGGGAAGAATGCTACAATTTGACTATGTTAAACAACAATAAAAACTCTTTCTAAATGACTCGTTCAATTTCCTTGAAACTTCAGAAAATAAGGTGTAATAACCATTTCTTCATAACCAAAGTGCATTTATTGCGAAAGAATAATTCACTTTTACGTCATCATGCGGGAGGTCGGGACTGCGAATAACTTCGATATTCTTTGGGGGGGCCGGGGGCTTTTTTGACCATAGGTCCCATTTTAGGGAAGTAGCTCCCTTAACAAATTTAGAGCCTTGCGGTTTTTGTTACAGTCTTCTCCTAAGAATGGTGGCCATAGATCTTCTTACAGTTGTCTACTTTTGGAGTTATGGGCCATTTTTGTGTGTTCTGGGTTTTTTTTGGGCCGTAGGTCCCTTAATATTTACTTCACAGAGTTAGTTTTTTTTAGAGTATTCACCGAAGAAGCACGAAGAATTATTATGCCCTCAGAATTTCTCTCCGATTGATATTTTTCAAGTTATAGTTCATTTTTCTCCACTTTCTCTTTCATTTTTAAATACCTATTATTCTCCTTTTGGGCCGTAGCTCCCTTAATAATTGCTGTAGAGACTTCCGGTTCTTTTCGTGGTCTTCTACGAAGGAAATCGGAGGAACGAAATGCCTTCAGATTTCTAGTTTTTCAGTTATGATCTATTATAATGAGGTATATTTTTAATCTCCTTTTTTTCTTTTTTTAGAGAGATGCTGTTTTTTCCACAGTGTTCCTTGATGTCAGACGCAATAAGCAGATGCCCTCAAATTTGTATCTCATGTAGTTTTTCCGTTATAGTCCATTAAAGGAGGTAGGGCGGGGGGTATAAAATTTTTTCGCACTTTGTCCCGGAAGCAAATGTCGCACTTTTGAAAGTGCGACATATGTGAACCATGGTTAGAAAACTCAAATTGCTGAATTTCGTCCATTTTGTAAAGGCTATAATTCAATAAATAATAGACCTAAAAATTATTCGAAAACTTTTATTAGACACTACAGGCTTTTTTGTCTAAATTATGTTTAACTTTCATCGGTCTAACTCTAATATTGGGTCTAACCCTGTGGGTCTAAATTGAGAGGAATCGTGAAAAAAGCCATTTTAGACCAACTTTAGACCCTCACCCCGAGGTCTAATATTATGATTAGACCATTGCAATTTCACCTAGACCTAGCCTGTATCCTCATGCATCTTATAAAGCAAAGCTTAAACCTCACTTTTTTTTAAACGCATTTTTAGACAGGTCACACTCAAAAGTGAAAGTGCGACATTTGCTTCCAAAAAAAAAGACCATGTTAATTTATTTTTTTTAAGTAATAAAGTTAGACCAAATTAGACCGCAGTTTTGGAAACTAGGCCGAAAACGTAGTTCGTGACCAAATATATCATGCAATATTTCTTTCTAACCACGTGGTCTCAAATCGGCTCAGAATTACCAACTTTGGTCATTTTAGACACTTTCCTCACTTTTGTCACGACCGATCTTTTGGCATATGACGTATGTATGACATATATTTTTTTGGGGGGACAGTTCGGTCACTGTATTTTTTGTGGTCACTCGGACCAATTCCCAAAATTATTTTGGGACTCAGAAACTTTAGAAAATGTTTTTTTAGCTAGAACTTTTAGACCGCCGGTAAAAGAAACCACTGCTGATTCTTTAAATCCTACCTATTTTTGAAGTCTAAAAACGGTCTTAAAAGGACCACTTTTCGCCATATTAGACGCTGTAAAAATGACCCAACCTTTAACCTTCACATTCTTAAAAATAGCGCCCAATACTAACCCCTAACGGCCCATGGTCTAAAGACCCTCACCTCGTTCATATTTTAGACATGGTCTCTCGGGTCATCAACATTGCCAAATAATTCACCAAAACTCGGCAGCAGTCGTACTTTTGGGAAGCATGTCGCACTCTTCGGAAGCAAATGTCTCGCTCTTGGGCAGCAACGTGCAATTTTGGCCAGCAAATGTAACACCTCAGAAGCTAATGTAACACTTTCGGGGAAAATGTCGCATTTCTCGGCAAAAAACGTGCATTTGAAGGCTACCTTTCGAGGAAAATAAAGTTTACACGAAATTTGAGTTGGTGAAATTATAAGCAACCCACCATCGCCCATTGTCTGTTTTTTCTATATAGTTCATTCAGTCTTAGTCGCAGATGTAAACACACATGTATGTTTCAAACAACCCTGGTGGTGTGTTAATGGCTTGTGCGGCATTGTGCACTGGGCGAACTGGCCACTGCGCTGGCCACGGCTACTGCAGACGAGCGAAAAATGTTTCACTTACATTCGACAAATTCTTTTGCTTTGCCTCGTCTAAAGACATTCACTGAAATATATAAGCATCCGTGAAGTATCCTCTACCGATAACTGCAAAAATTCCCTTGGGCTGTGATACGTACGGGCAATCGTTAGAAAGGCGATTCATACGTTGTCCCGCAAACGGATCCCGAAAACGCATCTATGTAGGTCAGGAAATACCCCGAGTTTTGATGACGTAATTGCTCATCGGGTTACGTTTAGGGATACGTTCAATCGAAAACGTAGTGCAATAACTCCCTATTGCCTGTTACTTGGCTTTGTCTTTCTAACTGGAAGTCTAGTAGCTTTTTGGGGTGGGGATGTATCGAATGGAGACTAGTATCCACTGAGTTCTACTTTCTTCCAGTGTTTACCATAGATGGCAACAGCCCAGAATCGTTTACTTCGGTAACGGAGGTCAGCTGTCTGCTTCAGCGCCCATGTAGATTTTTTAAGGTAACACGTAAACAACAGGAACAGATATAAAACGCTTCAATACAGGTGGCAGCACCGCAATAGCGCGATATTGTGGTGGGCCATATGACCCCGATGGGTCATTTTACCCCATGTTCCCCTATGTCGGCTCTGCTATCTGACAATCTGGTTAGCGCATCTAAAGTTGTCATCAAAATGTGAAGGGGGCGCGGGTGGGGGGAAGGGCGCCCCAGAAGGGAAGGAATGTCACTTTTGGCGTCCACAGATGACGGCTGAAGAGGGTTGGGGGAGAGGGGAGGTGGTTCTCCCAAAATTGCGTTCAAGGAGTGGATGACTATAACCAAATTGTTCGTTTCCCCTTCCCCCATATTTGAATTGACTCTCGCGACAAAATTACGAGAAATAACAACATTCTGCTCTTCCTCAAACGAGAAAATAACCCATAATTAGCATTTAACGCTTAATAGTTAAATTTAAATAATATTCCACATTATATCCGATAATGAGTAAGAGAAAAAAGCTCTACAGTATCATTGATTGTTTTCATCCTTGTGTGGCAGAGCCACTATTTGTGTTATGTCATAATGTATTCGTGTAAGTTCTAATGTATGATCGGTAGGGCATACTTACCCAGCGCATCGCGATGAGCTTTTGAGTATTGTGTGACGTCGTGTGACGCGTTATCCTGTCTGGGTAATTTGACATAACGAAAGAGACAGCAAGGGACGAAGGACCAGACAGCCTCCAGGGAAATCTCTGCCATCCTGCGTGATGGGAACGTTTTAAACACATTTAAAGGTACATGCGTGTGCTTAACGTATGTGATGTTATTTTGAGGGATTGATGGTGGTATTTTGTATATGTTATGTAATTGTGGAGACATGTGCCGGCATTGTGTTAAACAGCGAGATGATATTTATCGGGGCGTCACTGGTTAAACTGTATGGAAGTTAGGTCTGCAATTGTGTTAAAGTGCGACCAGGTACACGGTTGATATCTGGGAATATAAGTATATATGTGAAAATAAGTGAGATTTTCTTGTGGAAATAATATTTGTCGCCAAAGTTTAGTTACCTCCCCTTTAGTGTGAATTGTGTCGTAATGGCGGTGTATATCCTTTGGTGCATAGATTGGAAAACTGAAGACTGCTGTGTGTACAGATGAAACTTGGAAGCACCCGCCGCTAACCCCGTGGTCAGTATTTGTTGTTTTTGTCCACCATCTTGGAATTGAATTCCAAATGTTTAATTTAGTAATGCGTTTCGTGCTTTAATAGTAGCTGCAGTATAATGAACTGTGGTTTTGACCTGGCTAGGTTGTCATTTAGTGTTCACGACGGATAGAACAGTGGTTCTATCAATAACTTAAGACTTGTTCTTTTCAAGCCGAATAACAGTTTGTTTATAATGTCCATCGATATTTAACCTTACTTGTTGGCTTATCATATTAATTTGATTACACAAATTGGTTTAAGACATGGTCTCTGTCTAACTGGTATTGATATTAACCGGTGGTTAATTTGTTTCCTGAATTTTCAGGGTGTTTACCGGTACTTAACCGGCGTTTTACGGGCGTTTGACGATTGCGACTGACCGAATAAATCATCAACATCCTTCCGGCGTTGGTGTTGTCCTCACCATCACATCACTATAACTATATGCCGAAGCAGTGCAATGTCTTCACTCACTGCCGTAAATCAACGGACACAGGCCAGACGGTGGGGAGGAAGAGGGGGGGGGGGGGTCTTCACTGCCTAGGCATAGTGAGCTTATTGATAAAGCATCACTTTTAATATGTGGTAGTGAAGACGTTGAACGGCACATAGCGAAGACACCGCCTACATAGAACAAAAAATTGAAGAATGTTATATGTATAGGCGGTGATCGCGTTACTATACACCGAAATGTTGCAAAATATTCATCAGTCGTGGCCGATGAAATACAAGACATATACATATCGGAGAGAAAATAAATATATCATGAAAAATAGTTTAAAAAATGAATCAATGAGTTATAAATTCTAGCGAATGGTTTCAGAACGATGCAGGTAGGCTGCGGCAGAATCGGGGCTATAGCCATAATCTCGGAGAAGGCTTACTTGGGGGGTAATTGCGCGGCTAAGCCATACTGACTCTTGAAGTTACCGATATACTGATTAAGGAACATGAACACGCATAGCTAAAGATTGGGTTTGTGGGAGAGGGATGTGTTGTGTGCAAGATATGGGTTCTTTTTAAGAATATGCATTGTAACTATGCGACGTCTACTACCTCCCGGCGTCCATGACTCTGAGAAAAATTCTACTCAGTAAAGGAGTCCATCGATCCGTGGAGGCATCAGTTACATCGGCAAGACAGCGATCTTATACTGGCCAGGGGTGTGCCTATTTACCGCACCTGACCGCACCTGACCACACCTGACCGCAACTGAGGCCAATTGAGATGTTTAGAGTGCTTTTCATGTAGCATGAACACATTATAGTATAGACGTCGATCTTGACTGCACAATATAACTTTAAGGTCTTAGACTAGCCCCGAGGGACCCTAGGATTCGCAAGCGAATCCTAGGGTCCCTCGGGGCTAGTCTTAGACCTGAGTTACATATAACTTTAAGGCCTCACACACCTGACCTTCATAACGTCTCCATACCATAAGCCCACTCGATCTCTACCTTCGACTCACTCCGCTAGGGCTTCATTGTATCTCCGTTGTCGCCTACTGCTTCAATGCATTTGCACACTCGTTCGCTTAGGGCGGCGCTGAGCAAATTGGTGGGAAAAATGCGTCGCAAGAAGTTATAGCTGATTTGACCGTTTTTCAAGAATCTTGAAATTTACCCCCGGCCGACAGCAGCGGTAAAAGCGGAGCTTGCGTACGTAGCGCCACCGTGTGGGGAGCTTGCCATAAGACGTGACGATATGACTATGGTGATGACTGACTACTACTACGATATCGGGCCTGCACTGGCATTTGCGGCTTACCTGTACTGGCGTATAACGGTGGTATAGCGGCAAAGCGGTATTAACTTAGCCTTAACTGGCCCAGCAACGGGGCATTACTGGCAGGCCATGATACCAGCATCTCCGTAATAAGCCGGACCGCTGCCGGTACTGGCCCGTTACCGTCACGTTTGTTTGGGTATCGCCACCGTATGGGGAGCTTGCCATTTCATTGACTGCACCAGGGGTGCACCCATTGTATATCAAATGTCTTCTCTATATGTACACTGTAACGATTAGTACTTAATGGTAGCGTTATGATGCGTCTGTATTATGTTTAACGCGTTTTGATATTAGTAACGTTATAGAACTCGCTAGGTGGCTAGAGTATTGATCTAAACCTTGACCTCTGAACTTCCACGTCATTTTTGTAACTTTGCTGTATTAAAACAGGCCACTTTCATCCTGGATGTCGAACGGACTAGACGTGTTTGTGTTCTTATATAGACGTGCTTGAAACCCACGTGACATCGAAACACCTGACGTCTTGAGTGACGTTTTTAGGAAGGCATCATATGACATGATCCGCCACACTAATTACGTTTTAGCCAATTATGGCACATGCGATGTCTTAGCGGTATATAAGCTTTGTAATTCATATTGTACTTCGTTTTATGGATGTTGTCTGTGGGACCTGCAGCACAAGAATGTACGTAACTGTTTTACTCCCTGTAGAGTTGGCATTAGAAAGGTTTTAAAATTGACAGTTTATACGCACGGCAGGTTACTCCCATTAATAGCGCAATGTCTGACCTTTGAAGATCAAATTTTATATCGTATGTTAAAGTTTGTAAATGTCTCATATAGTAGTGACAATCAATTAGTCAAATTTCTAATCAAGATCGTTACAAATGTTACTTGCATTCCCCTATCTTCAAGCTTAAGACACATTTTAGCAAAGAATAAAATGAAGATAGACGACGTTTGTAATAGTGCAATTGGGATATATTATAAACGTTTATGCACTGAGCGTCTTAACGAATCGCTTAACCAAGAGATACAGATAAAGATAAAGTTTTCGGTGCTTTTGCACAAACTATTTTTAAAGAGAGAGACTCCTGTCGTTATGATAATTTTATGTCGGCTGAGGAATTGGATCGCACCCTGCGTTTTATTTGTACGTCCTAAATTATGTTTTATGTCAACTGTTCTTCACTGTCCATCGTTTTCTTTAATGATCGATACGAATAAAGATAATTAATAAGACGTGACGATATGACTATGGTGATGACTATGACTGTGCCCCCCCCCCCCCTTCCATCCCCTTGTACTCCACTGCGGTGAATAAGCTGACGCAAGGGAGCCATACCTCACCCCTACCCCACCCCCTACATGCAGGGGGCGGGTAGGAGGTGTGAACGAAAGCGGGAGTCAAGAGCATAAATCTAAGTGACATGATCTGTTAATTTCGCTTGGCATAGTCTCCCGGATTCCTGTTTCGCATGAATATAACAACGCGCTAGGAATATATGGAATTACGGGGGGTATAGTGACCTACGGGTTTCCTCACACTTTCTGGGCTCACCCCTACCCCTCAATCTTAAGAATATATAGGTTCCGCTGAAGCGGAAGTTTGGGCTGAAGGACATGGCTTCCTAACACTTTGTGTCCACAGCACCCACCCAAACGATCACATCGTTCCATATAAATATCGGTTCTTCACAGTCCCACTTTAACGCATTACGATGGCTCGCAAGAGACAGACCAAGTATCCGTGTATGGCGTGTTCACGCGAATGCTCGTCTGATTGTATTGAATGCGGCGAATGCGAGCAAGGGATGCACAGGAAATGTGTGCCAATGACGAAAAAATATCTGGCTGCCTGGGCTGAAGATGATAATGTCCAATTCATATGTCGGAGTTGTGCTTTCACTTGCGGAAATTTCGATTGTGAAAAGTCATTGGGCCGGTTGAACAAAGCTGTAACAGCAGGATCCAGCCCCTTACTTCCCACTGCAGCCAAGCAGGAGGCAATATGCTACTGGAAACTTACAGCCTTCAGTTGCCCCCCGAAGGGTGCAGAGTGACGCTAAATCTTAGACGACACGCCGAAGAAATGCTTGTACTATTCTTCAAACTGTCCTAATTTTATCTGAAAAACTCTCAAATAGTCATACTAACCATGATTCATCTATATGAATTGCTTTTCGCGATACCTAACGTATTTATGTATATAGAATGTCGTCTAACTGGAAATCGTCCAACAGGAAATACCAAAATGGGATGTCATCCAAGTGGAAGTCGTCCAACTAGAAGTAATCCTCTGCAGCGGCCAGCAGGCAGGCCCCAACTTAGTATCATCCATCGGTATTGGATGCCTACATACTGCACCCGGTTGGCGCTGATGGCAACTGCTATTATAGGGGGTTAATTGTCCTTGGCCCTCTTTAGCACGGAGGAGCGTCCTCTGTGCGATAGAGGTCATGCTTCATCCTAGCCCGAAAATTCAGTTTAGACATTCGGATAATGGACTGTTACACCAGTCCCATCAGAATATAGCTGGTTGTAACGTCTGAAAATTCAGGCTACACGAAATCATTATTGCATGCTTGTTTTTTCCTCTTTGATATCATGTGGCCATGCAAGCTGTGTTGATATACAAGAGCTATTGTATATCTTCACGGCGTGCAGTCTGATGACCGTATAGCTTTAATAACGGGCATCCTAAGATTCGACTGCTTGGAGCTAATTTTATTCAACTTTTATCCTTCACCCCTAACTTTCAGGTCTTTCGCCACATTTCGATGATCCTTAGATTTCCACTTTTCGGTGTTTCGCTTCCCCCCCTTTAGTGCGCCATCTAGCGAAAGGAAATGACAAAGTGGCCTTGCCCACTTGAACGTTGTGGGAAGTGAAGAAATATTCATTAGAGTTAACAAAATACGCTTTGCTTACCTAAGAACATTGACTGCAGTTGAGGTAACACATCACTCTAGGATGAGCCGACGCCATTCTGTGGTTTTGCGAAAATCATTAATCAGACTCCCGTTGCGGTCTATTTGGCTGCCCTGTGTTTGACAGTTTGTTGATAAACAAATGGCAATGCCTGACTTCTTACTTTGACTTTCTTACAGTCGAAACCGGACCTCCACGGACATCGAAATTTGCGAATTATTTGTTTACTCTACGAGGTGAGGACGAAATCTATGCATATTCCTTACCTATGAACTGGGGCCTGTCTGAGCAATTGTTTATCTGATCTGCAGGGTGATTCCTATCCTCACAATACCTTAGCCCTGTTGCATGCCCCTCCCTGGCTCATCCGCTCTGGGGAGCGGGCCATAGGGCCATGAAGTAAACATTCAAATTTAGCGTTGATTAAAAAATGTGCACTCTTCGGGTTAGCCCTGATACATGACTCTCATACGCGCTGGTACCCGACGCTCGAGAGAGTCATGAAGTACAACCAGCATGAGACCAGGAATTGGTGGGGGTGCATGTGCATCATGTAGCTATTTGCCCTTATCAATAGATACCCTACCACCAAAAGTGATGGAAAGTATATCCACAAGTGTTAAACTTTTCTTTCGTGGCTTCACATTCAATGTCAGCCTTTTATACATGCACTAAATAGCAAGTTTACGCAAACTCGCTCCGTCACTTTGAGAATCTCGCAACGGAAGATAAGCCAAAATGGCGGAGCGAGTGTAGAGAAAAATGTGTTGTTTATGGCAGTAATGACACTTTTTTAAATCCCCCCAGCGAATATAAGACAACGAAAGAAAAGTTTAACAATTGTGGAATTACCTTTTATCGCTTTGGGAGGTAGATGATTTATTGATAAGGGCAAAAGCCTACAAGATGCACAAACACCCCCACCAATTCCTGGCCTCATGTGGGGTGCACTTCATGGCTCTCTCGCGCGTCGGGTACCAGCGCGTATGAGCAGCCATGTATCAGGGCTATCTTCGGGTGGCGATTACAGAAAAGTACACACATAAACGGTCCTTATCAATGTGTCAAGTTGTTCTTCAAACCTTTATAGTTCCGTCGGCAAAGTGATTGAATACATACAAATGTGATCACTTTTCGTACTGGCAAAACTTTCCAACAACAATTTTTTACAATTTCTTCTTGCGGCTATATTGCTGTTCCGTCACAGTTCTCGTCTATTTCCCGGCAGATGGAGCTTGTTCCTCGCATCACAATTTCTCCTAGGACTATGGCGTAAGCGTAATGCCAGGATGAGCCAGGGAGGGGCATGCAACAGGGCTAACAATACATGACCTGCGATGCTATTTAATAGAGCAGACTGTAGTATTTCTCGTCCCAGGCCCGAATGGATGCCAAAAGTTGTCTAGCTGCCTCTAGCGGGATTCGAACCATCAACCTTCGCATCCAGAGCGAGCACCTTACGCATTACGCCAAAGGGAACTTCCCCTTTGGCCTGAGGCGCTTGGTGTCTTTCATCCACCAGGCCTGGGCTGAGATATCACACTCCACCCTTTCCCCAAACGACTGCGACCTTGCAGTGACCGCCACCATACGCCACGCCATCAAACTGGATGCTGGCCATATCATGTGGCTCTGGGTGGTTCCGACAACCCAGACTCGTCTCCATCGGCACCAAATGTAGTATTTCTGGTCCCAGGCCCGAATGGATGCCGAAAGTTCTACCCCCTGCCCCTGGTGGGATTCGAACCATGAACCCTCGCATCCAGAGCGAACGCCTTACACATTAGGCCAAAGGGAACTTCCCCTTTGGCACGAGGCGCTTGGTGTCTTTCATCCACCGGGCCTCGGCCGAGATATCACACTGTTGTTTTTATCCTTCTCTTGTCAGTCACGCAAATGTAAAGGTCATTCAACTGCAACTTGATTAGTTCAAAATCTAGATCAGGTTGGCAAAGTCCATCGCGACGAGGGTACCAAGGTTGAATGCAATGGTCAGCAGGTAGTAGTTGATCTGCTGTACCCACTTGTCAAGTCTTTTGCAGGAGGCGCTTGGTTTCATGCAATGAATCCAAATTTAGCCTCAGTTGATACTAAGCTGATTTCAAGTTCCCTTTGGGTCACTTTAGGTATGCGTCAATGCTTAAAAACAGAGTTAATGATAAAACGCTACAAAGGAATTCAAACCTATGACCCCTTACAAAGAAGTAAATGGTATCGCCCAATGATGTCACAGTAAACAGTAAATGGCGCCATCAAGCCGATCGGCTGCTTCGAAGTGCAGCAAAGCAATATTTACTTATAGTTTATTTGCAAGTGTCTCAGGAAACGTGAGTTGACATATACTTTTTAGGCCCGATTTGAAGTTCACATATAAAGTATTATTTTCTTCTAGTAAATGGGACATTTTGTTGTCCGGGGAGGTTCCGTTGCGACTATAGGTTTAGCATAATCTGATTTAGACCCATGTGAGATAGCTTCCCTTTTGGTCTTAGATGCAACCCTTCATGCACCATTAAAAAATACCAAGTTTAGCAGTTCAGGGAAAAAGCATTCATAGTTTGTTTTTTACAATGTTAAGCCTTTTTAATTTCATATCTTTAATTAACCGACTTAGATCTATCTAAGTTTTGCTTGCATATGCACTGGTTTAGTCTATATTCTTGCCATCAAAATGTGACTTAGTCAAATTGTTTCTTAACTAATAGCTGGCAGGGATAAAAGCCTAAAGTAGCTGCTGAAAAGTTTTCCAAAGTATTTCTGTATTGCCACAAAAGACCATTGTGTGATGATATTTTGAAAGCTATTACCTCAATGCATCAGAAAAAGTGACATCCAAGTAATTTGATATCTGAAAAGTGTATATATATATCTATATTAATATTCATTGTACATATGAATTTCCCCTGGTACCAGCCGAGAGATGAGGGTGAGGGGTGGGATGGCTCGTGGCTAGCAGGTGGAGGGAAAGAAGGCGGGTGAAGGATGTTAATGGCAAGTATATATTCTTAAAGTTGGGATAACCTGCCACACTTTCGTTTCTTTCTTTCAATTTCTTTCCGGTTTATATTCTTAAAGCTTTACTTAGTGGTCATAGATCTATGGCAGTCTATAGCATGCTTTATGATATCTATGTACCAGGTTTATATTCAAAGGTAAAATTCAATGCGCAAATGTTGATATAGTTGATAAGAAAGCTACACCCTTTCACAGAAATTGTCCCAATCTGGCCAAAAAAATTGTTGTTGTTGGCACCTGTATATATGTGGGTCGGGGGGCAAGGGTTTTTTTTGTTCCTCAGGAATGGGAGCTTTTCATGTCACTGTGAACTGGAAATGGAAAAAATATTTTTTGTGAACTTTGTGAAAAAAAACCATATCTTTGACTTGCATGGCTGATTCAAAACAAATGTTGGATGATGAAAATGGTTCGATACGTATGACCAGAAAGAAAGGTTACCGTTAAACTGTGTCGATGCGATACCAGTTATCCAGTCTTCCATTTTAGAGCATTACTGCTGCCTTATCTTTCTTCTTCCGGCCTGGGCACCTAATTATTTATTTTTTTTTTTATTTCAGGAAATCTCTCATGTATTATTCATTCACCCTGTTCTGCAGGGTTTGTTGGCCAATTTTAGCCTCTATTTATACAAAAGTTTGATGTTAGTTGAAAATTGTGACATTTCATTTAGACTGTCAAATGAACTGTTCAATATCTGTGGATGGCTCAAGGCTATTGATGTATTGCTTTGAGGGTATCAGTGGGTTACAATGATACTAATTACACTGTTAATATTCTATCATATGAGTGATGCCAACCACCACCAATATACCATTGTTGTTGCAGGTGATGTAACTAGGAATCCATTATCCGTCATGTAAAGGGATCCCATGGCACTGAGGGGCAGACACAAGAGGCGGAGGTATGACCAGGTTGGAGTACTCACCTAGACATGCTGTCTTATTGCTACTGCTACTTTATTGCAGCATTATTGCCCAAATTAACAAGCTTCATATATGTGTTTTATCATGTGTCAAATATAATGCAAGCTTTCTCTTATCACCCAACCTCCTATCCTGCTCCTTGCTGGAACCTACCTTCCCCCTTTATGTGCGAGGCAAAGACTTATAGTATTTCTGTTTCCCGGAAATTTAATACAATTATATTATCTCCCTGTTTTAATTCTTGATTAGGCCGGGCATTTATAAGGTATCCTTTGACTCTTAGTTAGACATCTATGAGCTCCATCTTCTATGTATATACGTGACATATCTTTGCGTTGTATCCCACCCTTCCCTACTAGGCAGATCTTTGGGTTGTCCCCCACCCTTCCCTACTAGGCAGATCTTTGGGTTGTCCCTCACCCTTCCCTCCTAGGCAGATCTTTGTGTTGTCTCCCACCCTCACCCTCCTAGGCAGATTCTTGGGTTGTCCCCCATCCTTCCCTCCTAGGCAGATCTTTGTGTTGTCTCGACCCTTGCCTCCTAGGCAGAGTTTTGGGTTGTCCCCCACCCTTCCCTCCTGGGAAAATCCTTGGGTTGTCCCCCACCCTTCCCTTCTAGGCAGATCTTGGGGTTGTCTCTCACCCTTCCCTCCTAGGCAGATCTTTGTGTTGTCTCCCACCCTCACCCTCCTAGGCAGATCGCCGATTGTCTTCCACTCTTCTCTCCTTCGCAGACCTCTGTGTTGCCCTCACCCCCGCCCCCCCCCCACCCCGCCCCACTGCCCCCAGACACCAAGCTTCACTTGCCTTGTCATACGAACGAATATGTTATTGACGTATCTGTCGGCTTCCATTCCAGTCAGCATGGCTTCCTTGTATGGTAAATATGGCAACCGTTTGTTGTGGCAAATAAATGTGCTGTTGTTAATCATTGAAATGTTACAGTATTGACGTGGTCTGATCATGGTTACTGTCAGTATTCTTTCTTCCTTATACCTTATGTGTTTGTCGAAAAGTCGGAGCTATAAAGTTCACCATGTCGAATGTGGTGATCGATCGCTCCTACATTATTTCATTGGTGTTAAGTTTACATTTTTTCTAGTTTATTTCCCGGTTTATTGTCCTTTTGGTTCCAGTTTTCCTTTTGACACATTGCTGGCGGTTGGTGTAAATGTGTAATATTTTGTTGTAGTTATGTGTAGCCTGGTAGAGTTTAGGTACTGTATATACACCTATATAAGTTTTCATACCTCAAAAGTGTCTCAGTGGGAGTGGCTAGGCGGGGGATCGAAAGTCACTTGTCACTGGTTGGCTGGCTAGGTGAGAGATTGAAAGTCACTTCTCAGTGGATGGCTGGCTAGGCGAGGGGTTGAAAGTCACTTGTCACTGGTTGCTTGGCTAGGCGAGGGACTTAAAGTCGCTTGTCACTGGTTGGTTGGCTAGGCGAGTGATCGAAAGTCACTTGTCACTGGTTGGCTGGCTAGGTGAGAGATTGAAAGTTACTTGTCACTGGTTGGCTGGCTAGGTGAGAGATTGGAAGTCTCTTGTCACTGGTTGGCTGGCTAGGTGAGAGATTGGAAGTCACTTCTCAGTGGATGGCTGGCTAGGCGAGGGGTTGAAAGTCTCTTGTCACTGGTTGGTTGGCTAGGCGAGGGATTGAAAGTCACTTGTCACTGGTTGGCTGGCTAGTTAAGAGATTGAAAGTCACTTGTCACTGGTTGGCTGGCTAGGCGAGGGATTGAAAGTCACTTGTCACTGGTAGGCTGGCTAGGCGAGGGATTGAAAGTCACTTGTTACTGGTTGGCTGGCTAGGCGAGGGATTGAAAGTCACTTGTCACTGGTTGGCTGGCTAGGTAAAAGATTGAAAGTCACTTGTCACAAGTTGGTTGGCTAGGCGAGGGACTTACAGTCACTTGCCAGTGGTTGACTGGCTAGGCGAGGGATTGAAGGTTACTTGTTACAGGTTGCCTGGCTAGGCGTGGGACTTAATGTTACTTGTCAGTGGTTGGCTGGCTGGGCGAGGGATTGAAAGTCACTTGTCACTAGTTTGCGAGCCGAGTCGCCCCAGTCGGCCATGAGCAGATCGGGTGTCGGTCATCCGGGTCTCTGTCACTATATACTATCTTCCCTTAGAGCCCACGACATGGATACTGTATAATTACCGTATTGTAGCTTAGACAGTAAACCGTATAGTTTAGGTCGGTTGATTGGTTGGTTATTCAGGACTCTTTAACCACTTTTGGTCATATCACGTCCATGGGAGAAGGAAGGGAGAGTGGTACCATGTCCCCGGGGGTAACCCCCTACTCTTTGCGAAAGACATGGGATCTTTATCCTGCGACCACACAGACATGGCCACAGCGGGGCGCGAACCACCGATCTACGTGCCGTGAGGCTCAGGTGGCCAGAGCACTCAATGCGAGCGCTCTAACCCACTGAGCTGCCGGGCCGGCAAGTATAGTTTAGATGGATATGTGATGGTGAGTGTGGTATGTGTAAAGTAAAATTATATAATGCAGGTTGAGGTGACACAGTAACACCTAGGTATGCATCATGTGTACAGTAAGTGTGAGTGGCACAAAACCAGTAGCCCACATGGGCCGCCCCGATAGCTCAGTGGGTTAGAGTCCTCGCATTGAGTGCTCTAGCCACCTGAGAGCCTCACGGCACGTGGATCGGTGGTTCGCGCCCCGCTGTGACCATGGCTGTGTGGTCGCAGGATAAATATCCCATGTCCTTCTTCGCAAAGAGTAGGGGGTTACCCCGCGGACAGGGCTCCGCTCTCTCCTTCCTTTTCCCATTGACTCGTATTACCCAAATTGGTTAAAGCGTCCTGAATATACAACCAACCAACTGTACCCCATATGCAGGTATATAGTATGATAGCATAGTTCGTGTTCATGTGACTATGTTGGTATAGAATCCATGGTCTTTGTTGTCCGTTAGCATTTGTGTAAAGACACTGTCCCAACTGTTGCAGATATGTATCAATATATCTGTTGTACGGTTTTGTTGTAGGCGTCTCCGTATGGACTTTGACACACACCACGGCGCTACATGTGCGGCGCTAAGTGAAACGCTACATGTGCGGCGCTATGTGTGCGGCGCTAAATGTGCGGCGCTACATGTGCGGCGCTAAATGTGCGACGTTAAGTGTGCGGCGCTTAATGTGCGACGCTACATGTGCGACGCTACATGTGCGACGCTACATGTGCGACGCTACATGTGCGGCGCTAAATGTGCGACGCTACATGTGCGACGCTACATGCTCGGCGCTAAGTGCGACGCTACATGTGCGGCGCTAAATGTGCGGCGCTAAATTGCGGCGCTAAGTGTGCGACGCTACATGTGCGGCGCTAAATATGCGGCGCTAAATATGCGGCGCTACATGTGCGGCGCTAAGTGTGCGGCGCTAAGCGACTCTCTGTTTCGTGTTTATATATTACCAAGAAGTCAGTTCATATCATGTATATGTTATTGCAAAGAAATTAAGGCACGTCTGAGTCATTTAATTGGCGACGAACAGTTTGCCGCTAAAACCTGAACTATCAAAAGCTGCAAGATTATCGCACCCTACCACGTGTCAATGTTCATCTCAGCTTTCCGGTGAGATAGCCATAAACAAGTTATTTTTGATCATTGCTGCATCCACATTTTGAAGTTGGCAACACGACTTAAAATACGAACTGAAATCTGTTTGGTCGATGGCGTGATGTAGAGGTGATATCCTTTTAACCGCCAGACCTCAATTGCTATACAACCGCCGTTGCGTAGTAATGCGGTGTGCAGTTGCACGCCCCTGGAGGCCGGCCGCTGGAGTACCCTAGAACCGCCGTTGCGTGTTTATGCGGGGTGCATGTGCAGGTCGCGGGGGCACGGCCGTCGGAGTGCCCTAGAAGCGCCGTTACGTAGTAAAGCGGTCTGCATGTGCAGGCTCGACCACCTCAATACCCTGGAAGCGCCGTTGCGTAGTAAAGCGGTTTACATGTGCAGAGCCTCGAGGCGCCGTCTGTTGAATACTGGAGAACCGCCATTGCGTTTTAAAGCGTGTTTGAGACTTGGCTTTGAACGACGATCATTAATAGTGTCTTGGTGAGTCAATAGGCAATAGTGCATGACCTTAACATGGAAGAACCGTCGATCGCTTCAGCCACTGTTAGGTCAGTTTAGTACATCTACCGATTGCAAGAATATCAGGGACTGATCTAGGATTTCGGAAAGAGAGTGGGGGGGGGGGGGGGGGGGTTGCGACATCGGGAAGGTGGGCCCCCTGAAAAAAAAATGTGACCGGAAAGGGGGGGGGGGGGCGAAAAATACCCCAGGTGTCCACCCAGGCTCTGGCTTGAGAAACGTCAATCTTGGCTGCCAGTGAGTAATCACCAAGACTTAACAACAGGCCATCGATGCCACTATTGCGGTAAGCTCTGTCGGTCACCATGGTCACAGAGGGGCGCTCATTCAGTCACAAGCGTAAATGCTGGGACGCAAATCATATTACTTAAACGCATACAAAGCTGCTAATCCATCGTCTTTCGCAGACGGACGGATGCAAACCAACCATTGCGGGATCATGATTTTGCCGGTCCGTGTATGTACCTGATATCCATTTTCCATTGCAAAATGTTGACTTATTTACCTGTTTCAAATGGGTAATGGGAAAAGGACAGGTCTTCCTATTTCCTTTTACCCATATCAAATGAATAATGGGTTAAAGGTACATGTTTCCTTCACCTATGATTTCCCTGACTAGGGCTGACTAGCGCACAGGAAATGGGAACAAGGCAGGGCGGGGACAGGGTGGGGTGTGAAAGTAGGGAGTGCGGCCTTGAAAATTATCACGTCTGACACGAAAGCCTTACGTTGTTTTGGCGGCGTCCGAGGTGACTTCAAAGGTAGTCATGACTGCACGTGTCCAGCGATTTCGTAGCTGGTTGAGAACCGCATGAAAACACCAGTGTAACCTAATTACCGGGCCTTCCCCAGGGATGGGAGAGGGGAGGGGGGCACTACCTTACTACAGTGGTGTGGGTATTAATGCATTATATATCATTATTATATATGTATGTGTGTTGTATATTCATTCATTCAGCTGGTTCAATATTCCTACGCGCGGGGAGGGTATCCTTCTTGATTTATTTGTGAGATCATGGCATGTCATGGCTTACCTGAAACTATACTGGAAGTGAAATCGCCCTCAACGATTATTTTCAAGCATTCCGTGAGGTATTGGTTGTTTATTAATATGGTACTGGTAGCTGACCAGGTACCTTTCAACTCTCATTCAGTTTATTAAACAATTCTTCGTATTGTGTCTCTTCTTAGCCACACGGATACTGTAAAATCTGATTGCACGTCCATACATTATGCTTGAGCGTTTCGTAATCTGCAATTTGTTCTATTATGCCTGTACGTATCCATGCAGATTTGTCGTGTGTTTTTGTTTACGAAATTGGACGTATATTAGTGTGATTTCTTCATCCTTAACCTGTGTGCTTGAATTCTGTTAAATAGCTATAGTACCTGCTTTGTTAAGTACCTGATTTCTTGGATCCTTCAGCTTAGAGGTTTTTTTTATAGTTTCTATATGGTTAGGATTACAGTGGATAACTTGACTGTTTTTGAAGTTGTCTGTTAAAGCAGCCCTGCGTTATAAAAACCGTTCTCAATAACTTTCTCATTGATTTTCAAGTGGTCAATATGAAGAGGTCAATATGAATAATATAACATCACATTCGTTGTTACCATACCTGGACAGTGTTTTATCCAATTCGTTAGAAAACGTTGCCTACTGCCATTCCCATTACGGTAAATAAATATCCAAAAAAAATCCCAAATTTATTTAATGTGTTATTTATACCCCCACCAGTTAGTTCAGCGAGCGAACATTCCAGTTGGAACAATTTTTTACTTTAATATAATATAATATTAATATTTACATATATGCTTTTAAACGCATGCGATAATCGGTTTTCTAACCCTAAACACGCAGGGCGTTTTTTGACGATAGATGTCGCCTGGGGTATCTGGAACGGTCTATTGCGACGCTCGTGTCACTGCTACACGGATCATCCGGTCTTTTCTGTATGTTCTTTGTGTTTTTCGATAAGCGCAAAAACAAATCGGGTCATGAACGTTAAAAAACCTGGGTAGATTGGTAGTGAAGAAGATCAAACCTCTGACAGTGGGACGATATTAGGGCCCTACTTCCTAGTCGCTCTGTCCGCATTCACACCTCCAGAGACTCCAGTTAAAGATCGTTATCTGGTTTCCATAGCCTTTCCCATACACCGAGGAAAGCGGTGGGCTGCTTGGTCAAGACAGACATGTGTGTGTGCGGGAGTTGTGGATACGGGGTGGGGGGGGGGGGTGTAGGAGTGGGGGTGCCTGTAGAGTATGTAAGGAGGCTCGGCGGTGGAGGTGGAGCATGTGGTGTTGCTTAACTAATAGGCTGATAACGACCGGCAACCTGCCTAGAGGTGAAGTGGCTTAGGGTATTGGTACATTTTGCGCCACTAATATCCATCCCGATCAGTTAGCCTACACGGTATGGATACGTTTACGTGTCGGTTTTTAAAATTTTCATATAGGTTCTAGCTATTAACCAACTTACTTTTCATATAGGTTCTAACTATTAACCGGGATCTTGTCTGGCCAATAATATTTTATATGTAGTGGTGAACTACTGGTACACCTGCAAAAATCATTCGGGACTCAAACCACCAATCCACGTGCCGTTTGGGTCTTCGGCGGTCACTCCCCCAGTGGGCTATTAGGCGGCCCTCCTTAATAAATGGAATGAAGTTGATAATACATCAACGCTACTCAGGAAGCGATGTTACACCAAACAAATCAACGGCTTCTGAAACTTTCCAAAGCACATCTAGCAGTGCAGCGTTTGTTTTATTTGGATGGGTCGGGGATGGCGGAGTGGATGCTTGTCTAACATTGTTGCACAGACAGTTTATATGAGGCCAGCTAGGGAAAAAGACCTAGGTATTTTTATCGTGCACTTTAAATACATTTTAAAATACATAAACGGATGCCGCAAACTACGTATTTTAAGAAACACCGTGAGTTACGATGATGTTCATCGGGTTACGTTTACGGATACGTTCAATCGGAAAAACAGTTCAATGACTTTCTATTATCTTAAGGAAAGCCAATAAAATATTTTGCATATAGACAAATATTCAAACTATCTACTAATATACTCATGTTTTTGAATGGCTAAATGACTGGTTTACTACTTTTTACATCATTTTTACGATACATCATCTATGATCCATTGCGGATGACTAAGCGCTAAATGTGTTTATGGTCCAGGTATCCCACGCCCGCGGACAGCGTGCATGGCGCCATTATCGAATGTTCGTATACCATGACTTTAGCGATGTGTTCTATTTCATTGAAAAACATCAAATGCCGTTGTAATACAAGTTCAACAATTGTATCCCGCGCTGACAATGGGGTACAGATACCGAGTCCAACAATTGTGTTATGGAAAGTCCATGAACCTCAATGTAAATCTAGACTTGTCGGAGAACGGATTAAGTGGTTTCATGGCCGCGACGGACGAAAGGGTGTTTCTGTCGTCTGTTAATACACCTTGAAACCGAAATGAGCTTCTTGCAGCTATGTTGCTTAAATCTATGGGGAGAGTTTGAATTTAAATCCCGACATTCGGGCATTGCGTGCACGACATAAGGTAAATACGAGGTGCTGAAATGTGGCTCTCTGTCATTCCTAAACCGCGCTCCAATGCCGCTCTGGCAGGACCCTTCACAAGCGCCACGGTTTACCACGCAACGGCGCTTCTAGGGCACTCAGGCGGCCGTCTTCTCGAGGCCTGCACATGCAGACCGCCTTACCACGCAACGGCGCTTCTAGGGTACTCAGGCGGCTGGCCGCCCGGGGCCTGCACATGCAAACCGCATTACTACGCAACGGCGCTTCTAGGGTATTTAGGTGGCCGGCCTCCCGGGGGCCTGAAAACCGCTACGCATTACTACGCAACGGCGCTTCTAGGGTATTTAGGTGGCCAGCCTCGCGGAGGCCTCAAAACCGCTACGCATTACTACGCAACGGCGGTTTAAAGGATATCGACACTTGGACGCTGAGCGACGACAGCAGTTAGTACCCCTTGGCTTGGAGTTTGATTGACAGCTGTTCTATCACAATCTAAAGTACCGACCTGAAGAGATATACAATTAGACATTGCATACCGAGTCTGTCTCTCAGTGTACTGCTACTAATATTTTGGTGAATTTGTAGTGGTGATTTAAATGATGTGTTTTGGCGGACCCGCACCCATTAGTGCAGCGAATGCTATGTGCTACCATTGTATCCTGCCATAAACCTAAGGTCATTAAAGACACATCGGGCGCGGCTGATCCCTATTTGACAGTAATTATAAGAGGGCAAAGGTTCTGTTATTCGTATATTTTATTAAATTGTATATTAAACGGAAACATACATGGTGGACTTCCGCCGCATCCAGCCCCAGAAGTTGGTCCCGTGTTGGGACCGAAATGCGACCTACAAGAGGCATCGAGCCTGTTCTTATCGGGATTCTCTAATTGGGATGGGCCACAAAACGCTAATCCGGACAAGACGATTGGACAGACAGGGCAAACCCATGACACAAATAACACTCCTCTAAAATAACTAATACTCAGACTGGATCGATTAAATGCATCATTATTATAGTAAATGGCATAGGGTGAGTAATACGTGAGCTATGCTGAGACAGTGGTTCGCACTTACATGGTAGCACGACCCTGAATCCCCTGAAGTCTTAAAGCCCGAAATGTGGGTAGCGAGTCCGGCGGATAGGGAGGGGGGGGGGGGAGGGGGTGTCAATGTCATGACCTGCTGCCACACGGCGCACGTTGTTTATAGCTTGTTGTGTTGGTTTCCTAGGTGACGGCGGCCGCCCGTCTTTGTACCACGGAGGCGCTCAAGGTGATGCTTCAAGGTCATCGCAGTTGAGTCGCGCGGCGGCGGGCGGAGGCGAGGTTGCCCACACGCATACACATAAACAAGGCGTCTCACCGACCTTGAACTTCCCGCTGGGCTCCCATGACCTCCTCTACTTTTTGCCGAGAGGTCGGAAAAAGGTCAAGGCTTCCAAAGGGTCTGTAAACAAATATTCGAAACAGACTGGCTCCCCGGAGGGGTTGTTAGCGGAGGGCTCTCGGGATGCCGATGGCGGAGGGCGCCGTGGATCCAGAGGGGTAGGCGGGGATCGGCGATCCCGGAGTGAACACAGCGCCAGCCGGAACAGCCCCCGCCCGCCCCCCTCCTCCTCGGCCCAGAAGACCCACACCTTCTTTCAGCGCCTGCTACATAGCCCCAGGCTGAGTAGGTCTCGCGGTCGAGGGCGAGAGCGAGAGCGCGAGCGGGAGGCCAGGCGTGGTAAAGAGGAAGGTGAAGATAGTAACGACGCCATTTCGGGTCTTAAGACGAGTGTGAAAAGCGCGGCGTTGTCTGCGGCGGGCTGTGCGACTGAGGCAAACAGCGCTGGAGATAAGGGTTCTTCTGACGGCCACTGGCGCGTAGCCAGCCCGCACGTCGCCACATCCACCCCCACCCCCACCCCCACCTCCACCCACATCCCCGCCACCACCACCCCCACCTCCACCTCCACCTCCACCACCACCCCCACCTCCACCCCCGTGAACAAAAGGCGCTCACCCTGCCCCCCTGTCCAGTCCAGACAAGTAAAACCCCCGGTGCACTGGTGGAATTTCGGCAGTAAGAAATCCAAAGCGGTGCAGTCCCCGACTGATGAACGCACTCATCCGTCAACTGCGGTTAAAACACGTCCAAAAGGCTGTCTAACGAATGGTGCAGAGGCCGAGAGGGACTGTGGAAGGGAGTCCGGACGGGAGATCGGGACACGGCCAGAGCCAGAGGCCGCCGTCCCGGACTCAGCAGTGGACTGTGATCCGGAATCACCAGTAAGCGGTATTCACGAATGGACACTCGCTTCAGCACCCCCTGAGCTGGAGCCTAACCCAGGGCCCCACGTACGCCCAGTGCAGGAGACTGACTTTCCCGTGGAACCCTGTTCCTATGGCTGTTCTGCTCGTCCTTGTCACGCCCCCACCCACCCGCCGTACCCCCCACCCTCTAACTCACCGTACGTCCCACCCTCTGACCCGCCGTACCCCTCACCCTGTGACCCGCCGTACCCCCCACCCTCTGACCCGCCGTACCCCTCTCCCTCTGACCCGCCGTACCCCTCAGACTCCCACCCGCCGTACGCCCCACCCTCTCACCCTCCGTACGCCCCACCCTCTCACGCCCCGTGCGCCCCACCCACTCACCCACCTGACCCCCCACCCTCTCACCCACCGTACCCCCCACCCTCTCACCCCCCGTACGCCCCACCCTCTCACCCACCGGACCCCCCACCCTCTCACCCACTGTACCCCCCACAATCTGACCCGCCGTACCCCGCAACATCCCACCCGCCGTACCACTCACTCTACCACCACTACCACTCTGAGCTGCTGACCATGGAGGGTGACGTGGCAAGCGCATCAACCAAGCAAGGTGAGAGAAACAAAGAAAAGGCATTTAACTGTTTATCTTAATTTGTGATAGCATGCTTATAATAAGAACGTGAACTACTGAAAACGATGATTCAGCTCTGAATGAAAACTGAAGCAGGTGATCTGTTAAATGCGCTATTTTGTTCAAACGCTTTAACTACTAACGTGTATTGACAACAAGCTGTGCTGACCTGTATTTGTAATGTTTTGGGTCTGTGAGAAGAAATGCAGAATTGCTGGTTGCTTGTACTTATTATGTACTGAGTAGTAGGGCTGCAGGTCAGTTTGAAACCGGTTAATAGGTCTGAAGCCTATAGCGAGTCCGTTTGAATACAGTTAATGTCTGAAGCCTATAGAGAGTCCGTTTGAATACAGTTAATATGTCTGAAGCCTATAGAGAGTCCGTTTGAATACAGTTAATATGTCTGAAGCCTATAGAGTCCGTTTGAATACAGTTAATATGTCTGAAGCCTATAGAGTCCGTTTGAATACAGTTAATATGTCTGAAGCCTATAGAGAGTCCGTTTGAATACAGTTAATATGTCTGAAGCCTATAGAGTCCGTGTGAATACAGTTAATATGTCTGAAGCCTATAGAGAGTCCGTTTGAACACAGTTAATATGTCTGAAGCCTATAGAGAGTCCGTTTGAATACAGTTAATATGTCAGAAGCCTATAGAGAGTCCGTTTGAATACAGTTAATATGTCTGAAGCCTATAGAGACTCCGTTTGAATACAGTTAATATGTCTGAAGCCTATAGAGTCCGTATGAATACAGTTAATATGTCTCAAGCCTATAGAGAGTCCGTGTGAATACAGTTAATATGTCTGAAGCCTATAGAGTCCGTATGAATACAGTTAATATGTCTGAAGCCTATAGAGAGTCCGTTTGAATACAGTTAATATGTCTGAAGCCTATAGAGAGTCCGTTTGAATACAGTTAATATGTCTGAAGCATATAGAGAGTCCGTATGAATACAGTTAATGTCTGAAGCCTATAGAGAGTCCGTATGAATACAGTTAATATGTCTGAAGCCTGTAGAGAGTCCGTATGAATACAGTTAATATGTCTGAAGCCTATAGAGAGTCCGTATGAATACAGTTAATATGTCTGAAGCCTATAGAGTCCGTGTTAATACAGTTAATATGTCTGAAGCCTAAAGAGAGTCTGTTTGAATACAGTTAATATGTCTGAAGCCTATAGAGAGTCCGTATGAATACAGTTAATATGTCTGAAGCCTATAGAGAGTCCATGTGAATACAGTTAATATGTCTGAAGCCTATAGAGAGTCCGTTTGAATACGGTTAATATGTTTGAAGCCTATAGAGAGTCCGTATGAATACAGTTAATATGTCTGAAGCCTATAGAGAGTCCGTTTGAATACGGTTAATATGTTTGAAGCCTGTAGGGAATCCGTTTGAATACAGTTAATATGTCTGAAGCCTATAGAGTCCGTTTGAATACAGTTAATATGTCTGAAGCCTATAGAGAGTCCGTTTGAATACAGTTAATATGTCTGAGGCCTATAGAGTCCGTTTGAATACAGTTAATATGTCTGAAGCCTATAGAGAGTCCGTTTGAATACAGTTAATATGTCTGAGGCCTAATAGGGCCTACGAGAGTGGAGCGGTCGTGATGTCAACATGATGTTTCATTTGGTGTCATTTCATTCGCCAGAGGGCGGCACACGTCGTCAGGAGTCCATCCAGGAATGGGTCAACAGCCTAACACCAGATGGGTAAGTGACGGCGGGTCGTGAACAGGCTTTACCCTAGTTTACTGGGTGTGTGATAGGCTGTGATGTCAGGGCCTTACTGGGTGTGTGATAGGTTGTGATGTCCGGGCCTTGCTGGGTGTGTGGTAGGCTGTGATGTCAGGGCCTTACTGGGTGTGTGATAGGCTATGATGTCAGGGCTTTACTGGGTGTGTGATAGGTTGTGATGTCAGGGCCTTACTGGGTGTGTGATAGGTTGTGATGTCAGGGCCTTGCTGGGTGTGTGATAGGCTGTGATGTCAGGGCCTTACTGGGTGTGTGATAGGCTGTGATGTCAGGGCTTACTGGGTATGTGATAGGCTATGATGTCAGGGCCTTACTGGGTGTGTGATAGGCTGTGATGTCAGGGCCTTACTGGGTGTGTGATAGGTTGTGATGTCAGGGCCTTACTGGGTGTGTGATAGGCTATGATGTCAGGGCTTTACTGGGTGTGTGATAGGCTGTGATGTCAGGGCCTTACTGGGTGTGTGATAGGCTGTGATGTCAGGGCCTTACTGGGTGTGTGACAGGTTGTGATGTCAGGGCCTTACTGGGTGTGTGATAGGCTGTGATGTCAGGGCCTTACTGGGTGTGTGATAGGTTGTGATGTCAGGGCCTTACTGGGTGTGTGATAGGCTATGATGTCAGGGCTTTACTGGGTGTGTGATAGGCTGTGATGTCAGGGCCTTGCTGGGTGTGTGATAGGCTGTGATGTCAGAGCCTTACTGGGTGTGTGATAGGCTGTGATGTCAGGGCCTTACTGGGTGTGTGATAGGCTGTGATGTCAGGGCCTTACTGGGTGTGTGATAGGCTGTGATGTCAGGGCCTTACTGGGTGTGTGACAGGTTGTGATGTCAGGGCCTTACTGGGTGTGTGATAGGCTGTGATGTCAGGGCCTTACTGGGTGTGTGATAGGTTGTGATGTCAGAGCCTTACTGGGTGTGTGATAGGCTGTGATGTCAGGGCCTTACTGGGTGTGTGATAGGCTGTGATGTGAGGGCCGTACTGGGTATGTGATAGGCTGTGATGTCAGGGCCTTGCTGGGTGTGTGATAGGCTGTGATGTCAGGGCCTTACTGGGTGTGTGATAGGTTGTGATGTCAGGGCCTTGCTGGGTGTGTGATAGGCTGTGATGTCAGGGCCTTACTGGGTGTGTGATAGGCTGTGATGTCAGGGCCTTGCTGGGTGTGTGATAGGTTGTGATGTCAGGGCCTTACTGGGTGTGTGATAGGTTGTGATGTCAGGGCTTTACTGGGTGTGTGATAGGCTGTGATGTCAGTGCCTTGCTGGGTATGTGATAGGCTGTGATGTCAGGGCCTTACTGGGTGTGTGATAGGCTGTGATGTCAGGGCCTTGCTGGGTGTGTGGTAGGCTGTGATGTCAGGGCCTTACTGGGTGTGTGATAGGCTGTGATGTCAGGGCCTTACTGGGTGTCTGATAGGCTATGATGTCAGGGCCTTACTGGGTGTGTGATAGGCTGTGATGTGAGGGCCGTACTGGGTATGTGATAGGCTGTGATGTCAGGGCCTTGCTGGGTGTGTGATAGGCTGTGATGTCAGGGCCTTACTGGGTGTCTGATAGGCTATGATGTCAGGGCCTTACTGGGTGTGTGATAGGTTGTGATGTCAGGGCCTTACTGGGTGTGTGATAGGCTGTGATGTCAGGGCCTTGCTGGGTGTGTGATAGGCTGTGATGTCAGGGCCTTACTGGGTGTCTGATAGGCTATGATGTCAGGGCCTTACTGGGTGTGTGATAGGCTGTGATGTGAGGGCCGTACTGGGTATGTGATAGGCTGTGATGTCAGGGCCTTGCTGGGTGTGTGATAGGCTGTGATGTCAGGGCCTTACTGGGTGTGTGATAGGTTGTGATGTCAGGGCTTTACTGGGTGTGTGATAGGCTATGATGTCAGTGCCTTGCTGGGTATGTGATAGGCTGTGATGTCAGGGCCTTACTGGGTGTGTGATAGGCTGTGATGTCAGGGCCTTACTGGGTGTCTGATAGGCTATGATGTCAGGGCCTTACTGGGTGTGTGATAGGCTGTGATGTGAGGGCCGTACTGGGTATGTGATAGGCTGTGATGTCAGGGCCTTGCTGGGTGTGTGATAGGCTGTGATGTCAGGGCCTTACTGGGTGTCTGATAGGCTATGATGTCAGGGCCTTACTGGGTGTGTGATAGGCTGTGATGTGAGGGCCGTACTGGGTATGTGATAGGCTGTGATGTCAGGGCCTTGCTGGGTGTGTGATAGGCTGTGATGTCAGAGCCTTACTGGGTGTGTGATAGGTTGTGATGTCAGGGCCTTGCTGGGTGTGTGATAGGCTGTGATGTCAGGGCCTTACTGGGTGTGTGATAGGTTGTGATGTCAGGGCTTTACTGGGTGTGTGATAGGCTGTGATGTCAGTGCCTTGCTGGGTATGTGATAGGCTGTGATGTCAGGGCCTTACTGGGTGTGTGATAGGCTGTGATGTCAGGGCCTTACTGGGTGTCTGATAGGCTATGATGTCAGGGCCTTACTGGGTGTGTGATAGGCTGTGATGTGAGGGCCGTACTGGGTATGTGATAGGCTGTGATGTCAGGGCCTTGCTGGGTGTGTGATAGGCTGTGATGTCAGGGCCTTACTGGGTGTCTGATAGGCTATGATGTCAGGGCCTTACTGGGTGTGTGATAGGCTGTGATGTGAGGGCCGTACTGGGTATGTGATAGGCTGTGATGTCAGGGCCTTGCTGGGTGTGTGATAGGCTGTGATGTCAGAGCCTTACTGGGTGTGTGATAGGTTGTGATGTCAGGGCTTTACTGGGTGTGTGATAGGCTGTGATGTCAGTGCCTTGCTGGGTATGTGATAGGCTGTGATGTCAGGGCCTTACTGGGTGTGTGACAGGTTGTGATGTCAGGGCCTTACTGGGTGTGTGATAGGTTGTGATGTCAGGGCTTTACTGGGTGTGTGATAGGCTGTGATGTGAGGGCCTTACTGGGTGTGTGATAGGCTATGATGTCAGGGCCTTACTGGGTGTGTGATAGGCTGTGATGTCAGGGCTTTACTGGGTGTGTGATAGGCTGTGATGTCAGGGCCTTACTGGGTGTGTGATAGGCTGTGATGTCAGGGCCTTACTGGGTGTGTGATAGGCTATGATGTCAGGGCCTTACTGGGTGTGTGATAGGTTGTGATGTCAGGGCCTTACTGGGTGTGTGATAGGCTGGGATGTCAGGGCTTTACTGGGGGTGTGATAGCCTGTGATGTGAGGGCCTTACTGGGGGTGTGATAGGCTGGGATGTCAGGGCCTTACTGGGTATGTGAGGCGTTGGTTGTGTGACATGGACGGACCTTATCCCTGGTACACGATATAGCCTGACAGACTGAAAGTGCCGTTGAGCCCCAATCAAATAAAAAATTAACGTTATCCTTGAATCGGTATGACATTCTATAGTTGTATTCTCGTTAACGTCCCGTACCGTTTGTCACTCTCGTTGTGGTCTCGCCCACAGAGACATGGAGAGCGGCCCGCCTCGTCAGCACACCGTCGCGGAGGCCACTGCTGACGTCACAGTGACGTCACAGTCAGCCACCGCCGAGGACGACCTGTCGCTGGGCGCAGAAGGTGAGCATCAAACTTAATATCAAACATTATTTTTCGTCTTTCTTATAGTAGTTGATGTGTAGTTGTCACTGTATAATTAACATGTCTTGCGTGATTTATTGTTAAACGTGTCAAATGTGAAATTAAAAAACTATATGTATGAAAATTAGACTTTCTTTACGTGAGGCTACATAACGATTTAAACCGACTGGTTTAAAGCTGTTTATTCGCGTTTTTTTTCTCTTTTTGCTGCAGCAAAACAGATGAACGGCGTGCGGACCACCCCCACTGTTGCCATGGAAACCATACAGTAAGTTTGTCTCTGAACAATGCTGGGTTCGAGCCCCGTTTTGGCCATGTCTGTGTGGTCGCAGGATAAAGATGTAATTCTTCGCAAAGAGAGGGGGGTTACCCCCGGGGACATGGCTCTACTCTCCCTTCCTTCTCCCATTGACGCGATATGACCAAAAGTGGTGATCGTACGCTCATGTAGTGCTGGTACATGTAGTGACGTCACTTCCTGACCATCCTTGGGGATTTCTGGCGCACGGAGGGTGCCTGTCACCATGACGACCGACTGGGTGAAGCACAATGCTTAACAGACATAGGCTCGACATCCGTTAGCATGCCGTCGACGTGATAACGTTGTACAACGTTACAAATACATAGGACAAATAAAAAATAATTATTCGGGATCTATCCAACGCATATTTATCGGCATCGTCAAGTGAGCTCTGCCAGGCCATCCATCTTGTCGGAGTTCGGGGGTTCGCGCCCCTCTGGGAGCCACCCGAATGGTCTGGTGGAGAGCGCGCTCGGTTTAGTTCAGTGAGAACAGGCCAGGCCGGGCCAGACTAGGCCAGGCCGGGCCAGACTAGGCCAGGCCGGGCCAGACCAGGCTAGGCCAGGCCGGGCCAGACCAGGCCAGGCCGGGCCAGACTAGGCCAGGCCGGGCCAGGCTAGGCCAGGCCGGGCCAGACTAGGCCAGGCCGGGCCAGGCTAGGCCAGGCCGGTCCAGGTTAGGCCAGGCCGGACCAGACTAGTCCAGGCCGGGCCAGATAGGCCAGGCCGGGCCAGACTAGGCCAGGCCGGGCCAGACTAGGCCAGGCCGGTTCAGGTTAGGCCAGGCCGGACCAGACTAGTCCAGGCCGGGCCAGACTAGGCCAGGCCGGGCCAGACTAGGCCAGGCCGGGCCAGACTAGGCCAGGCCGGTCCAGGTTAGGCCAGGCCGGACCAGACTAGTCCAGGCCGGTCCAGGTTAGGCCAGGCCGGGCCAGACTAGGCCAGGCCGGGCCAGACTAGGCCAGGCCGGTCCAGGTTAGGCCAGGCCGGGCCAGACTAGGCCAGGCCGGGCCAGACTAGGCCAGGCCGGTCCAGGTTAGGCCAGGCCGGACCAGACTAGTCCAGGCCGGTCCAGGTTAGGCCAGGCCGGACCAGACTAGTCCAGGCCGGGCCAGATAGGCCAGGCCGGGCCAGACTAGGCCAGGCCGGGCCAGACTAGGCCAGGCCGGGCCAGGTTAGGCCAGGCCGGGCCAGACTAGTCCAGGCCAGGCATCGTGCCGATGTTTGGAGCTTATGTATGTTTATAATAGCCTGAGGGGAGCATTCATATGCATTACTCGTTGTTAAAATCCTCGCAATTAAATACAGTTTATGCCAAAAATGTACCTTCAGGCCTACTCCTCAAGCAACAAGAGGTGCCGGCCCGGTAGCTCAATGAGTTAGAGGGATCGCATTGAGTTCTCTGGCCAACGGGGAGCCTAACGGCACGTGGATTGGTGGTTCGCGACCCGCTGTGACCATGTCTGTGTGGTCGCAGGATCCAGATCCAATGTCCTTCTTCGCAAAGAGTAGGAGGGTTACCCCCTGGGGACAGGGTGTGTCCCTTCTCCCATTGACGCGATGTGAGCAAAAGTGGTTAAGGCTTCCAGAATATACGACCAACCAACCTGAAGCAACAAGAGCTTAACAACTGTGCGTGATGAATGCTTTTGCAGAGCCAAGTCCCCGGTATCTGGCGGGGGTGAGGCGCATGGCGCGCCGACTGCCCTGCCGCCTACCGCAGAGAGTGAATCGCCCGCCAGCCCAGGCTCCAAACAGGTGGCGCTGCGGAAGCGGCTGGGACTTTTGCCGCAAGAGAGTTTCAGCTCCGACTGGTCTGACAGGACGTACGACAGGTGAGAGATGATCCATTGACGCGATATGACTAAAAGTGGTCAAAGCGTCCTGAATATGCAACCGTATGAACCGACCGCGTTGCCGTCGACCGCCGCGTACAATTTTGGTCACTCGCTTTGGAAAGAGATTTGTCGCAAGTGTGTCAATTGTGTCAGCGAGTGACCTTGGATCACCGAGTGACCTTGGATCACCGAGTGCCCTTGGATCACCGAGTGACCTTGGATCACCGAGTGACCTTGGATCACCGAGTAAACCTTGGATCACCATTAGACCAGTGAGGTTATGCACCATCATTTTAGTGAGTCTAGCGGCTTGTGGTGAGCTGTCAATTTCTCTTGTTAAAAATGCCGAAACGGTTGGGTGGTGTGAGGTAAGCGCCCCCTGTGGAGATTGGAGAAGCAGCTCGTTGTCTGGGCGACCACACCCTGTCTACCTACCTACCTGTCTGTGCGCATCCTGCCGTCCGAATCCCTCCCCTACCACCCCAACAGAGGGCCTACCCCTCCCTCCCCTACCACCCCAACAGAGGTCCTACCCCTCCCTCCCCTACCACCCCAACAGAGGTCCTACCCCTCCCTCCCCTACCACCCCAACAGAGGTCCTACCCCTCCCTCCCCTACCACCCCAACAGAGGTCCTACCCCTCCCTCCCCTACCACCCCAACAGAGGTCCTACCCCTCCCTCCCCTACCACCCCAACAGAGGTCCTACCCCTCCCTCCCCTACCACCCCAACAGAGGGCCTACCCCTCCATCCCTCTCCTACCACCCCAACAGAGGGCCTACCCCTCCCTCCCGCCCCTACCACCCCAACAGAGGGCCTACCCCTCCCTCCCTCCCTTACCACCCCAACAGAGGGCCTACCCCTCCATCCCTCTCCTACCACCCCAACAGAGGGCCTACCCCTCCCTCCCGCCCCTACCACCCCAACAGAGGGCCTACCCCTCCCTCCCTCCCTTACCACCCCAACAGAGGTCCTACCCCTCCCTCCCCTACCACCCCAACAGAGGTCCTACCCCTCCCTCCCTCCCCTACCACCCCAACATAAGTCCTACCCCTCCCTCCCCTACCACCCCAACAGAGGTCTTACCCCTCCCTCCCCTACCACCCCAACAGAGGGCCTACCCCTCCCTCCCTCCCCTACCACCCCAACAGAGGGCCTACCCCTCCCTTCCCTACCACCCCAACAGGGGTCCTACCCCTCCCTCCCCTACCACCCCAACAGAGGTCCTACCCCTCCCTCCCCTACCACCCCAACAGAGGTCCTACCCCTCCCTCCCCTACCACCCCAACAGAGGTCCTACCCCTCGCTCCCCTACCACCCCAACAGAGGTCCTACCCCTCCATCCCTCCCCTACCACCCCAACAGAGGTCCTACCCCTCCCTCCCGCCCCTACCACCCCAACAGAGGTCCTACCCCTCCCTCCCCTCTCACCCCAACAGAAGTCCTACCCCTCCCTCCCCTACCACCCCTCCCGCCGCCCCTATTACCTATCGATATGTTACAGGAATAATTGATATAATTTGAATAATGTCTGTCCTGCCCTCATTAAACCCCCGCAGCAACAACAACCACATCAATTCCTCACCGCTGGCATCACCATTATCACCACCATCACCTCTGGCATCACCGCTGGCATCACCATTATCACCACCATCACCTCTGGCATCACCGCTGGCATCACCACCATCACCGCTGGCATCACCACCATTACCACCATCACCGCTGGCATCACCACCATCACCGCTGGCATCACCACCATCACCGCTGGCATCACCACCATCACCGCTGGCATCAGCATCATCACCACCATCACCGCTGGCATCACCATCATCACCACCATCACCGCTGGCATCACCACCATCACCGCTGGCATCACCACCATCACCGCTGGCATCACCACCATCACCGCTGGCACCATCACCGCTGGCATCACCACCATCACCACCATCACCGCTGGCATCACCACCATCACCGCTGGCATCACCACCATCACCGCTGGCATCACCGCTAGCATCACCACCATCACCGCTGGCATCACCACCATCACCGCTGGCATCACCACCATCACCGCTGGCTGGCATCACCACCATCACCGCTGGCATCACCACCATCACCGCTGGCATCACCACCATCACCGCTGGCATCACCACCATGACCACCATCACCGCTGGCATCACCACCATCACCGCTGGCATCACCACCATCACCACTGGCATCACCACCATCACCGCTGGCATCACCACCATCACCGCTGGCATCACCACCATCACCGCTGGCATCACCGCTGGCATCACCACCATCACCACCATCACCGCTGGCATCACCACCATCACCGCTGGCATCACCACCATCACCGCTGGCATCACCACCATCACCGCTGGCATCACCACCATCACCACCATCACCGCTGGCATCACCACCATCACCGCTGGCAACACCACCATCACCGCTGGCATCACCACCATCACCGCTGGCATCACCACCATCACCACCATCACTGCTGGCATCACCGCTGGCATCACCACCATCACCGCTGGCATCACCGCTGGCATCACCACCATCACCACCATCACCACCATCACCGCTGGCATCACCATCATCACCACCATCACCGCTGGCATCACCACCATCACCGCTGGCATCACCACCATCACCGCTGGCATCACCACCATCACCGCTGGCATCACCACCATCACCGCTGGCATCACCACCATGACCACCATCACCGCTGGCATCACCACCATCACCGCTGGCATCACCACCATCACCGCTGGCATCACCACCATCACCGCTGGCATCACCACCATCACCACCATCACCGCTGGCTGTCATAGATTTGGATCCCGATCCAGTGTTAACCTTGACATTGACATTGACATTGGATGCAGCAATCACCACTGGTCAAAATCATGAGGCCAGTATGAAGCATATGACACAGTTCAACAGTGTACAAGGCCAGACATACAACGCTGACGTTCATACCGTCAAAAGGAAAAGTGTGGATTGTACATTTTGTGGGCGTGAATATCATGCCAAAGAATCATGTCCAGCACGGAATGCCATCTGCCATTGGTGCAACAGAAAAGGACATTGGCAGAATGTTTGTCGCGCGAAGGAGCGGGGTAATAGTCGCGGTCGTACACAAGTCGACAGTCCAGTCGACAGAAGACGACGTCGTTCAACATCATGGTCGAGAAATAAGACAGATGTAAATTCCGTAGATGCATCGAACACCAGATCTGTCGAAGATGCCTTCGAAAATTGGTCTTTCGACACTGTCAATGTCAACATTAGCGCAGTTGATCGAACGGATTCAAGGGATGAAGTTTTCACCAGAATCAACATCCAGCTTCCGGATCGTCCTACTTTACCTTCGGATCTTCGTGTCAAGGTTGACACGGGCGCACAAGGCAACGTGCTGCCCCTACGTCTATTTCGACGGATGTTTCCAAAATGGCTCGACGGAGAAGGATTTCCCTTGCCAGACATGACTGATCAAAGCCGGAAGACACAGCTTACAGCATATAACGGCACCGTGATCAAGAACTATGGAACCATCACGATGAAATGTCAATTTCAGGACACCGTTTGGAACGACTTTGTGTTCCATGTCGCCGAAGCTCACGGTCCAGCCATCTTAGGATTACCTAGCTGTCGAGATCTTCGCATGTTAACACTTCACTGTGCGCTGGAAATGGAAGCAAACCAAAAGAAGATATCCACGATCGAGGACTTGAAAGCAATCTATCCTGATCAGTTCGACACCATTGGAGAATTCAAAGAAGCTTATCATATCACAACAAATCCACATGTACCACCAGTCGTACATGCTGTGAGGAAGTGCCCCATCAAGTTGAAGGACGAGATAGAGAAGGAGCTGACAGAAATGGAGACATTGGGTGTCATTCGCAAGGTTGTTCAGCCGACTCCGTGGGTTTCCAGTATAACATTTCCACGGAAAGAATCAGGCCAGATCAGAATCTGTTTGGATCCAAAAGATCTCAATAAGGCGATTATGCGCACACATCATAAGACGCCGACAGTGGAAGAGATTATACACGAACTAAATGGAGCAACGGTTTTTTCCAAGTTGGACGCAAAGAATGGATACTGGAGTGTCAAACTTGATGAAGAAAGCCAACTCTTGACCACGTTCAACTCCCCCTTTGGGAGATACTGTTTCACCCGAATACCTTTTGGACTAATCATGTCACAGGATGTGTTCCAACAACGTATGGACATGATATTGGAACAGTGTCGTGGTACAGTAAGCATCGCGGATGATGTCATCGTTTACGGCAGAGATGAGGCTGACCACCAGCAGAACCTATTGAATCTGATGGACATAGCACGTCGCGAAGGGTTGGTGTTCAATAGCACCAAATGCATCATTGGTGTTCCGCAGATTAAGTTCTTCGGCACAATCTACGACTGCAATGGAGCTCATCCGGATCCAGCCAAGGTGAAGGCCATCCATGACCTTCCAGCTCCAAGTAGCGCTAAGGAGTTACAGCATTTTATGCGACTTGTGAACTATCTCAGCCCATACATACCCCATCATTCTCAGCGATCAGCTAACCTGAGAGAACTCCTGAAGAACGACATCGATTTCAACTGGACTCCGAGCCACGATGCAGATTTCGCAAGCCTAAAACAGAGCATAGTAGACGACACAACACTGCGATATTTCGACCCCTCGAAACGCATCGTTGTTCAAGTGGATGCGAGCCAGCAGGGACTCGCCGCAGTGCTACTGCAAGAGGGCCGACTCGTCATTTACGCATCAAAGGCTTTGACAGAAGCCGAAAAGCGATATGCCACTATCGAGCGGGAACTTTTGGCCGTTGTGTACGCGTGTGAGCGTTTTCATACATTCTTGTATGGCATGGATTTCACGGTGGAGAGCGACCATCGTCCACTCAGTATGATACACGTGAAGAATCTCACAGCAGCTCCTCCGAGACTGCAACGAATGTTGTTACGACTACAGGGATACAACCTCACACTGTCATACCGCCCTGGTAACGAAATGATTTTACCTGATGCCTTATCACGTCTTCCCGGGGTAGACCGTCATCAGATCCAACTGGACATACGTGTCGACTTGGTCCAGTTCAGTCATAACAAGATCGAGGAACTTCAGCGCGAAACCGCCAAGGATCACATCCTATGTGGGTTATGTGACATCATCATTGCTGGATGGCCGGAACGGATGAAAGAATTATCGTCCTCATTGCGACCATACTGGTCAATACGAGACCAGCTGAGCATCGAGGATGGCATGGTGATGATGGGGGACAGAGTTGTGATACCAGAATCCCTACGATCCGATGTTCTTCGACGATTACACGAAGGACACTTGGGCGAGACGAAAACCAAGCTGCGAGCAAAGACTTGTGTTTATTGGCCTTGCATCAATAAGGACATTGTGAACGTTGTGTCCAGGTGTGGAGTGTGCCAAGAACTCCAGCCACGACAAAAAAGGGAACCCCTCTTGTCACATGAAATCCCTACCCGTCCATGGCAGGTCGTCGGTACAGACTTGTTCCACTGGAATGGATCTGAATATTTACTGATAGTGGACTATTTCAGCAAGTTTCCTTTTGTACGCAGAATTTCGGGATCCGCCACAAGCAGTCAAATAGTCAAGCTCTCGAAACAGATTTTCTCTGAACATGGGGTCCCCGAGAAGATAATCTCAGATAATGGACCACAGTTCGCTGGTGCACCATATGAAAAATTCGCAAAAGAATGGATGATTGACCACGTTACTAGCTCACCCGGGTATGCGCAGTCAAACGGAATGGCGGAACGAGCTGTTCGTTCAGTCAAACGTTCCTTAGAGAAGAGCTACAGATCTCGAGATGATCCATACCTAGGTTTGCTGTGTCTACGTTCAACACCAGTCGACGACACCATCCCATCCCCAGCGGAACTCCTACTGGGACGGCGAATCCGAACCAACTTGCCCGTGAGGATTCGCGCTTCGTTTCAGGACGACGTGAGACAACGCATGGTTCAACGCCAAGCAGTTCAGAAAGCGAAATATGATGAACATGCGCAACCCTTGACAACCCTTCTTTCTGGTCAGAAAGTCCGTCTGCAGGACCCATCCGGAGGCTGGGTCCCAGCACGTGTCGTTGGAAACTCCGACGAACCCAGATCGTACGTCGTTGAGACCCCCAACGGAGGTCGATATCGTCGCAACCGTCGTCACCTTATGGATATTCCCAACACAGACGACGCCTTACCACTACAAGCTGTAGAACAAGCGTTGAAACCTACGTCAGTTACCGACATCCCATCTACATCGTCAACAACAGAGACACCACCAGTCAGCCCCAGGAAGACTGTCACGTTCAAGCTACCTGAGACGTCTGACAGTACGGAGACACCGACCTACCAAACTCGCTCTGGTCGAGTTGTGCGCCCAACCAACCGTTATGGACATAATATATCCAAGTGACTCATTGACTCTAATGTTGATATTATTTTGAATATTGGATATATATATATAGTTTGCCATTATTGACAGGATATATCATCGAACACAGACTCATACCGCTTAATTTGTGTCATACTCCGAGTCCTGCATTAATGCTAGTTAACTTCAAAGCTGTTGACTAAAGTGTATAACTTTTTTTTACAAGAAGGGGGATGTCATAGATTTGGATCCCGATCCAGTGTTAACCATTAGGTAGAACCACAATGAGCACCGTGCTATGAGTAGTAGTTTGAGCAGTGGCCTATTTTCGGAACTGTACACTCGCGGTCACTGTGTGCGACGGGCAGTCGTCACTTGCCAGTCGTCTCTTAACATCGGTACTTGGCAGTCGTGATGTACGAATGTAACAAGGTGAAATAAAACCTCAATGGAATCTACCTGATATCTCGCTCGTCTCATTGACACGTATCCGGGCCAGGCTACAACACTGGCATCACCACCATCACCGCTGGCATCACCACCATCACCACCATCACCGCTGGCATCACCACCATCACCGCTGGCATCACCACCATGACCACCATCACCGCTGGCATCACCATCATCACCACCATCACCGCTGGCATCACCACCATCACCGCTGGCATCACCACCATCACCGCTGGCATCACCACCATCACCGCTGGCATCACCACCGTCACCGCTGGCATCACCACCATCACCGCTGGCATCACCACCATCACCACCATCACCGCTGGCATCACCACCATCACCACCGTCACCGCTGGCATCGCCACCATCACCGCTGGCATCACCACCATCACCTTCTTGGCGCGGCCGAATTTTGTAACGTGTCACCATTAGTATTGGCACGGCCATCACCACCTCATCACCATAACCGTCCCATCACCTCCATCCATCACTACTATCCTCACCATCACCTCCATCACCACCATCCATCACTACTATCCTCACCATCACCTCCATCACCACCATCCATCACTACTATCCTCACCATCACCTCCATCACCACCATCCATCACTACTATCCTCACCATCACCTCCATCACCACCATCATCTCTCACCTTTGCAGTTCCCGTTCTCGTCCGATCTAGGGGCGGGTCCCTGCCCCCCACACCCATCCACCCCCCCCCCCCCCCTGGCCGCCTGGCCGTCAGAGTGACATTAATCGGAGTGACAGGGGGCGCCTCGCGTGCCTGTCTGCTGAAGCCGGACTAAGTCCTGCCTTCAAGTCCACTGTAAGGGGCTTAACTCCTCACGGCCAACACAGCCTGCTGGCTTGGGCCTATCTAGGGCGTGGTCCAACTGCGGGACACCCACTGACACCCCCCCCCCCCTCCACCCCCACCCCCACCGGCAGCGGCCCCGCTCTCTCCTCGCACAGTTGCGTGACACGGGAAGACTCATCCCCTGGCCCTCTCCGTACCCCACCTCTGCCGTCCTCTGTGATCGTCCAGGAGTTCACGCAGTCATCACCCGTGTGGTGTGCCACCTCGCCCTAACCCCTCGCTGCGTCAGCCTCCCCCCCCCCCCCACACCCCCTCCCCGGAGGATCCGTAGATTATTCTTTTATTGGACATGCGTCTGCCCCCTCCCTCCCCCCCCCCCATCTCCCTCATGTCCAGGTGATCAGACGGAGACCTGTCTTCCTGTAAAGTGGGCGGAGTCCCGAGACCGGACATGACGTAGTCTCCGTACTGGCCGCCCATTGGATGCTGGTGGCGCCGGCCCGGGTGTGGGTGAGGGGTGGGGGGTGGGGCGTGGGTGGGCTAGGGGACGTCCAGCCCCCCAGGGGCTGACGCCCTCGTGCAGCGCGCAGGCCCACCGCCGGCAGTAGGGGGTCGATTCACCCCATGTGCAGGACAGAGCGAGACATACAGACAGACGGACGGACGGTCAAGGATAGCTGGATAGCTGGATACTGGCATCATACGTGGATAGTATCGTTGGTGTGGGACACGGCTAGGGAATATCGACACTGCGCAATGGGATGGCGTCTTGCCGTTAACAGTTTTTGGAATCGGAATCAGAAATAGCGTTCCTCAAGGCTAGGATTTCTTCAGTTTCAGCTTTCTGGAATTAGAATGCGGACGGCTGTCTCGTTCGCTTGCCGCTTTGTGCTCTGTCATTGAGTAATAAGTTGTTTCTTGGAGTGTCAGGAGTGAGAAGTGTCCTCGTAATGATACTAGGGTCAGGCAATGTGGTCTGACATATTTCTGTTTGAGGTGTGATACCCCAATCCATGTGAGGCAGTGGTATGGCATAGCTCTGTTTGTGGTGTGATACCCAACTCCATGTGAGGCAACGTGATCTGACATGTCTGTTTGAGGTGTGAGACCCAACTCCATGTGAGGCAATGTGGCCTGACATATCTCTTTTCGTGGTATGATACAAATGTGTGGTTGTGGTCACGTGGTTCTGATGCCCGGGTGAAATATTGTCATTTTCAAACCTTAATGGATGCTAAAAAATGGAAACAAAAATCTTTCACACGGTGTTCCCGTTGACTGTCGAACTGGCAGTGATGGAGCGGTATCTCTTTCAGTAGGTTGCATGAGGCGCCTCCCCAACCCTCCCTCGTGCACCCTGGGGTAGATCATACCCCCCCCCCCCCCAAACCAACAAAGATTAAAGTTAATAATTCAAGGCTGCAGTGCTGGTATATCCCACTCCCGCCTCCCCCACGTCCCGCACACCCCAGGGACAAGTAGCGTCATCAGTCAACTAATGGTAATTGAGTAATTATTCATGCCTTGCGACACCGGGCCATGCTGACACGTGTCTCTGACTGCACACCTTCCCCGGTGTATAGGTGGTGTACATCATTCCCGGCGTGTAGAGGCGGTATGGGTGGAGGTCACAGAAAGGCCATCGGGCTGATCCCGCGCTCTGGGATGACGTCACAGAAAGGTCCTCGGGCTGATCCCGCCCTCTGGGGTGACGTCACAGAAAGGCCATGGCTGATCCCGCTCTCTGGGATGACGTCACAGAAATGCTCTCGGCTGATCCCGCTCTCTGGGATGACGTCACAGAAATGCCATCTGGCTGATCCCGCGCTCTGGGATGACGTCACAGAAAGGTTCTCGGGCTGATCCCGCGCTCTTGGGTGACGTCACAGAAAGGTCATCGGGCTGATCCCGCGCTCTGGGATGACGTCACAAAAAAGGTTCTCGGGCTGATCCCGCGCTCTTGGGTGACGTCACAGAAAGGTCCTCGGGCTGATCCCGCGCTCTGGGATGACGTCACAGAAAGGTTCTCGGGCTGATCCCGCGCTCTCGGATGACGTCAACATGAAGACCCTGATGATGATTGAGGATGATCCTGGGAGCTGGTGCCCTGCGCCGACCTTGCTGACACAGGGAGCCAGCTGGTTGTCCATTAGGCTCTAGAGATGCAGATTAATCTGCAACCCCAGGTGGGCGTGCGGGTTGGGGGTGGGTGGGGGGGCTCTGTTGCACCAGGCGGAGGGTGGGGATAATTCCAGGGTCACGGGTGGTAGTCATGGAGCTTTAGCTGGGACACGCCCCGGGGAGGGGGAGAGGGGGGGGGGGAGGGGTGGGTACGGACCACGTGCCGTTGGGATCGTCGTGGGGGGTGGGAGGCTCACTCTCACGGTATTGTCGTCCAGACCACGTGACCATGGAGTGGCTTGGTCGCGATCGGTTGTCTCAGCCACAGGCGGATTTCAGTCACATATGTGTGATTCGTTGAGCTAGTTTCCTTGTTGCAGCTGTGCTCCGTCTGGTCATAATACGGCAATCATTATAATTATACAGTAATAATTTAACAAGAGCCGAAATCAGCCGGAGGCTGAGGCTTACTGACAGAAGTGACTTCATCTTTGACGCACACGTCTGTGGCACCATTTATGCGCCGAAACTTTGGTACAGGCGATGACATGCAGAAACACATATACTATCGGCTGCTCCTGCCTCGTGCTGGCTACATGATGCCTTCAGTGGGCAGACTGGGTTAAACAGCTCCTTGAACGAACAATCTGGGCTAAATACCGCTATAAACGGGCAAATTGGAATAGTTACCGCCTTTAGCGACCAATTTGAGCTAAACAGGGCCTTCACTGGACAATTTGGGCTCAATAACGCCGATATCCGAAGGCGTTCTAGCCCACCCTGCCCGCTGAAAGCTGTATTGGGCTCGCTGAAAGCGCAATTTAGCCCAAATTGGACCTCTACGATGCGGATGCTGGAATAGCACAATCTAACGGCTGCTGTTCAACGCGGGCTGTTTTTCCAGATAGAGAGCGGCATTTTGAGTGAATTCAGCCAAATCCCGACTTTCTACGTGTGCTTGGTCCCGCCCTAATGCCTGTTCTCGCACTCATCATTGCTAAATTACGGAGCCCTCCAGCGTCAAAACTAAGCGTGCTAGGCTAGAAGCAAATGCGACCAAAGTCGACGTTTGCCCGTCTTTTGAAACCAGTCCCGACTCTCTAGCGTCGCTATATAGCAAACGGCGGCCATCGCAAAGCAGAGGCATTGCCGGTCGATATCGCATTTGACTCATAATGGGAGCTTCAGCAAAGGGGGGTGCACCTCTTGCGAGCGCTCTAGCGGCCAAACTAAGCGTCCTAGAGCAATTCTATCGCGATAACCTTACACTTGCCTCTCGCTTCATGCCAAATCTGGGCTCCCTAGCTTAAATATTAACCGAGTTATGGTCCTTTGAAGTTCAATACGCCGTTTAACGCGAGGTGCACATCAGTTTTGACGCACACGTTTCGGTACCGCAAAAAAAGTTACGCGTCGCAGCAGTTGTCCCTTGATATACGACTTGTCTGCTAGCTCTGGGTGCGAGGATGGTGAGGGCTGGTACGACTTGTCTGCTAGCTATGGGTGCGAGGATGGTGAGGGCTGGTACGACTTGTCTGCTAGATCCGGGTCGCTTGAGTACTAATTTTTTCTAGGTCATAGGTCACCATGGGGTCGGCGTCGAAACGAAACTCGCATAGAGCCATGATTAGTGACGTCACTATCTTACGTCAGCGTCGCCTGACCTATCAGAGAAGGTAAGTCTCCCCGAGTGGCGCCTCATAGTGGAAAATAATCTGAACTGATGATTTGCGAAGTCGTCCATGCCGTATGTATGTATGTATATCACCATACCACGTGTTGTCTCTCTCCAGCGTCGACCAGATTCTCCAGGAGCGGATTGGCAATCCGGAGCGGATCCTGATTAACCTGGGGTTCGGCGGCCGGGACGCCAGCTCCGGATACGGTGGGCGACTGCCGGAGCGCTTCCTGCTGCAGCCGTCCCGCGCCGCGGGGGTCTCCATCGAGGACTTCCTCGACCGGAACCCGGATCTCAAGGAACAGATCCTGAACAACGCTAGCCTCCTCTACGGCTCTACGCTAGATGGCGACACCGACACCGAGGTAGCGGCGGGGCCCGATGCTGTGACGTCAGAGGCGGCGGCGGCTGCGGCGGCGGCGGCCGCGGAGGGAAAGCAATCAGGTAAAGCCACCGTGCACAACGTGCAGGTCACGTGTCAGGCCGACCTTGAGGCCTACTTCCGGCGGTCCAACGTGCCCCCCCACTTCTTGCTCTCGTGCCGCGAGATCTTCGGAGAGCTGCTGCAGGACGCGCCCCCACCGACAGAGGTGGTCAAGCACCCGGATGTTGCCGCTCCGGCGTCTGGCCAAAGGTCGCTGGAGGACTGGCTGGGCTACCTGCTGCGCAACAACGTGCCGAGCTACTTCCTGGAGACCGTCAGCCTGGCGCGGGCGCGGGAGCAGCTCCTACAGGAGGCCGGGCCGGGGAACGGGTGCAAGACCGCCCCCGGGCCAAGGGTGGGGCCCAGCACCACCCCCGGGTCAGAGGTGGGGCCCAACACCACCCCCGGGTCAGGGGTGGGGCCCAACACCACCCCCGGGTCAGGGGTGGGGCCCAACACCACCCCCGGGTCAGGGGTGAGGCCCAGCACCACCCCCGGGTCAAGGGTGGGGCCCAGCACCACCCCCGGGTCAAGGGTGGGGCCCAGCACCACCCCGGGGTCAGGGGTGGGGCCCAGCACCACCCTCGGGTCAGGGGTGGGGCCCAGCACCACCCTCGGGCCTGGAGTGAAGCCCGGGACCACCCCTTCGTTGGGGGCGAGGTCCAAGACCGCCACCCCCGGGCCTGGGATGGGGTCAGCCACCAATACTCCGAGTGCCCCAGTACGTCACCACAACACTGCGACAGGTCATCCCAAGGTCAACCTAGCCGAACAGAGTGCTCAACACCACAGAGGTCACACAGGGGTCAACCCAGCCGAACAGAGTGCTCAACACCACAGAGGTCACACAGGGGTCAACCCAGCCGAACAGCGTGCTCAACACCACAGAGGTCACACAGGGGTCAACCCAGCCGAACAGCGTACTCAACAACACAGAAGTCAACCAGGGGTCAACCCAGCCGAACAGAGTGCACAACACGCCATAGGCCAAGGTCACCCTGCGCACAGCCCACCTGACACCCCACCGAGTCACCCTCCTTACCACCCAGGCCAGATCGAGTCTCGGCCAGAGATAGACTCTCGTGCCTGTCACCGCGTGCGTCACGTTGCTCGTCCGTATAGTTTGGTCCGTCACCATGACAACCATAGTCACCATGACGACGGGCCTGTGAGCCAAGAAAGCGCCGCTCAAGATATGTCTATGACGTCGGCACATCACGTGACTGGGGCACATCACGTGACTATGGTGCCGAGTCCTCGGGACGATCCTCCCGTGCTGGGAGACGCGGAGGGCGGCGATGTTGCCATGGTAACAAGTCCCCTCCTCCTCCTCCGTGGCGACGAGGCTAAAGGAGAAGACGTGAACAACAACGGAGACGGTAACAGTAACCATAGTAACAATCTGAGGGTGACCGGGGCGCGCCTGGCGGGAGCGGGCGTGACCACTGGCGAGGACGCTGAGAGAGTGGGTGGGTGGGGGGAGGGTTGGCATGGCGCCCAGACGGTCGTCGGGGAGGGGTGGCATGGCCAGACGCAGGTGAAGCTCCCTGTAGGTCCCCTACCTTTCAACGCCGCCGGTCACCATGGCAACCCCCGGCACGCGCCACACGCCCGGACCCCCGGCGTGGCCGCCATGGAGACGGGGGAGGACTCGTTGCCGGGGTCGTTGCCAGGGAGTTGGGACTACAGCGACGTTGCTGGGTACGAGTTGTGTCGGGAGGCGGCCTCCTGGGGGGGTTACCTGGCCGACGACACCCCGGCCTCGGGGGACGACCCCTCCGATCCCGCCGAGTTCCCGAGAAGCGAGACCATCGATTTCTACATCTTCGACGAGGATGACGGCGCACTCTCCGCCCGCCAGGCGGCGCTTTATAGCCAGGGCCTCCTCGGCGCCGACGAATCTCTGGTGTGAGCCGAAGGAGGAGCTCGGTACGGGGTGGGGACGTTGTGGGGGGGGGGGGGGGGGAGGGGTGCGACGGAGGAATTTAATGGCCAGTATTTATACATATTGTTTCTTCAGTCAGTATTAGCGTAGCGATAATGGTAGGTGGGTGGGTGGGTGGTGGAGGCGGAAAATATCTTTCCATGGTATTGTCTTCGGATCGCTGAGGTATCGCGCAAGACACGGGTTCTCGGATTGGTTCCTTCCAGTCGTGCTGCCACTGTTGGTATTAGTATTGTATGGTTTGATATGGTCGACATTCGCTAACACAGCTGACGGGACGGCTGTCCTCTGCGGCATTACTACTGGCTAGAGGGGCATGAACCTTGAGCTTCCTGATTGGTCAGCCTATGTCATGTGATCTTACCAGACCCGTATCAGCTCTCGCGACTCAAGGGCTTGGTATCAGAACTGCCTCTGCTATGATTACCGTGTTCTGCCATCTTTTGTGTTCTCTTTTTTCGCGGCAACTATATTTCTTTGTTATTGCAGCATTTCTTAAGCTCTTTATTTTTGTTCGTTTTTTCGCATGAATTATTCATTCCTCGTTCTCAGGTTAACTGTTTCTCTCAAGCTCGAAAGTTGTTTGCTGCTTGCATATTATGTCGCCTTTTTGCGACATTTTTTAGCGGTTTTAGCCAGATAGGTGGCCGGGCAGGTGACCAGGCAGGGGGCCTGGCAGGGGGCCTGGCAGGGGGCCTGGCAGGGGGCCTGGCAGGGGGCCTGGCAGGTGGCCTGGCAGGTGGCCGGGCAGGTGGCCGGGCAGGTGGCCGGGCAGGTGGCCGGGCAGGTGGCCGGGCAGGTGGCCGAGCGTCCCTGTAGCTCATAACGGTATCCTAAAGCAAAAAGTTGTCACTTTAAGTGTCACACAACCAGCTCAGCTCTCTCATATCATCCGACCGTCATATCACATTTAGATACGTGTCTGCGGGTTTCTAGCTCACACAACCCCGCTGAACTATTCACCGTGGGGCCCAGTGCACATATGTAGGTTATATATCCAGGCCGCGATGTTATTGAGGCGATGAGATTATCTTAATAAAGTACTGACCATACTACTGGATTCTTGATATGATATACAGAGAATAGCGATAATTCTAGCAGAAATAATAATTGTGTGGACCATTCTATGATAGATATGACATTATATACAGAGAATAGCGATAATTCTAGCAGATATAATAATTGTGTGGACCATTCTATGATAGATATGACATTATATACAGAGAATAGCGATAATTCTAGCAGATATAATAATTGTGTGGACCATTCTATGATAGATATGACAATATATACAGAGAATAGCGATATATCTACCAGAGATAACATTTAAGTGTACCATTCTATGACAGACTTGACTTGATGTAGAGAATTACTGGACCATTCCACTGGATACTTGAATATATATAAAGAATGCCGGAGTCAGTCTTTGGGATTCCTGATTTGACAAAGAGAACAACCTGGAGGGTGGGTCGAATAACGGGACTCTCTACCAGTCGGGGACCAGCTGTTAATTGAAGGACCCAATGACACAGCCATTGTTTAGGATTCCTATGTGTGACCTCTCCGTGACCTATTCGTGTTCTCTTCGTGACCTTTCCGTGACCTCTACTTGGCCTGTTCGTGTCTTCTCCTTCACCTCTACTTGACCTGTTCGTGTCGTCTCTGTGACTTCTTTATGACCTATCCGTGACTTCTCCGTGTCCTATGCGTGACGTCTGCCTGACCTCTTTCGTGACCTCTTTCTTGACCTCTTCGTGACCTTTCGGAGTGATCTCCATATTAAGGTCCAGTCGCTTTCCGACAGGCATTCATTGCCCTTAAAAGGACCGGATAGCAAATATTGTACATCGGTTTAGCCTAGAATTGTGCGTTCCGTCTTATAGTGGTTCTGGTGTGTACGTCACTGTTGCCGTACTGTATGTATCACACATTGCTCCATGTTGTGATGGACGTGTCTGTTTTGATGGATGTACAATGGCTCAACTACCGACTATTATGCTATTTACTGTTTGGCTCCAGCTGATGTCTTTCCTGCTGTCATCGAGTCTGGCTTCGTTAAAGCTGCTTATGTTACAGTCTTCCGCCGGTGTTAAGCTCACTGGTTAAAGTCACGTCACCAGTGTTATATTTAACGATAACGTGTGTTATCCAAGTCGTGCGACGACTGTTTCCAAAGCCCGGGGTACGAATCTAGGAAGTATTCTAGTATTCATGCGGCCACGTACGATTATAATATTCATGCCAAGACAAGTGTGTTAAATATCAAGTAAATATTATATATAACGGCAAGACGTTATGGTAAAGGGAAGCGTGTTAAGTATCAATTGAAAATTATATATACATGAATGACGTTATGGCCAAGACAAGCGAGTTAAGTATCAATTGAACCTTATATACACAGGAATGACGGTATGGCTGTAAGATGCCACCGGTGAATCCATGACCATTTAATCCACAATCTGATCGACACCTGTTGATCTGTAAGTTTATCTCGTAACAGCCTGGTAACGCCATGGTAACGGCATGGTAACGGCATGGTAACGCCATGGTAACAGCATGGTAACGGCCCAGTATCGCCATCGTAACAGCCTGGTAACGCCATGGTAACGGCCCAGTATCGCCATAGTAACGATCTGGTAACGCCATGGCAACGGCCCAGTATCGCCATGGTAACGACCTGGTATCGCCATGGTAACGGGCTGGTACCGCCATGGTAACGGCCTGGTACCGCTATGGTAACGGCCTAATACCGACATGGTAGCGGCCTGGTACCGCCATGGTAGCGGCCTGGTACCGCCATGGTAGCGGCCTGGTACCGCCATGGTAGCGGTCTGGTAACGCCATGGTAACGCCATAGTAACAGTCTAGTATCGCCATGGTAACGACTAAGAGATTACACCCCTTGTTCACCCTCTCGTTGTACTACCATTGTGACGTCATCAAGTTGCGTCAGTAGGTGAAGCAGTGTGGATTTTTGTTCCACACGCTGCACTGGATTTGTGCGAACAAGCAGCAGATCAAATTCCATGGCAAAAGTGGCACGTTGCTAAGGTATTTAACCATATGGTGACCTGGGACGTTACTTTTTACATGTATTGAATAATTGAGTTAATTCAAAAGCTTTTGACATGAAGGTCAGGGCCTTTAAATTATGTTTTAACAAAACGAAACTGCTGACCGTAGTTCTTTAATAGGGGGTCGCCGTTTGTTGTATCCCCATTCTTACGGATACCTCGAATTGCTATTTGTATTGTATGGTGAATACATATCTGGACTGTCAATGACCGGACTATTGTAACTAAGGCCCCGTAACCCACACCCCGTATTACCGGGTCTGGTCTCGCTGTCACTCGCGCGCTGTGCTGTCAATAATGATGATAATAGCATTACCACAAGATGTCAGAAGGCATCACTGCTTGCTTATCGGCATAAGCCTACCCAGTGCTGCCACGTGCTATAGACCCAAAACAGTGTGTAAATATTCATATTACTGTAGCGTGGCAGTTGTTACTTCGTCAGTCGTGTTATTCGATTTCCTGCATCTGTGGCATTTTACGAGACTATTATTACAATTATTACAACTTATTAGTAAAACTTTATATTGAATTGCTTTACGATGGTTGGGGAGGAAGGTACTTATTGAGAGTTAGATATAGAGTTATATTTAGATGACGTGATAGTTTCATTTTCTCGGTTATTGCTATATATATGACCTGTGTGACCTTTTATTGGTCACGTGATCAACGTGTTCCTGTGAAATAAAGACAATTTAAAATTATACAAAGCTGTTAGTCTTTCTATTTGCCGTTTTGCTATGTTTTATTTGTGTATGTTCTCATCTCGGAACGACCTGTGACGTCTGTGTGACGTCATGGCAGTGGGATGTAATTTGTTTACAGGCTAATGTGCATCATGGTGTGTCTCTCGTATTCCGTAGGTGTGCATTCTGTAGACGTTTGTAGTTGAGTTGCGTGTGGCGAGATCTCGTGCACGATAGCAACAGTGTGCGAGATCTCGTACACGATAGCAGCAGTCTGCGATATCTCGTACATGATAGCAACAGTGTGCGAGATCTCGTACACGATAGCAACAGTGTGCGAGATCTCGTACACGATAGCAACAGTGTGCGAGATCTCGTACACGATAGCAACAGTGTGCGAGATCTCGTGCACGATAGCAGCAGTGTGCGAGATCTCGTCCACGTTAGCAACAGTGTGGCGAGATCTCGTACACGATAGCAACAGTGTGCAAGATCTGTTTTTCATTTTCTGTTTCCTTCTCCTCCTTGTATTTTTTAATTTCACATGAACCGATTGAAGTCTGTTGCTCCTTATCAAATGTAGACGTTTGTTTTGGTGTGTTGCATTTGTTATAAGTTGGTTTGAGATTATATATTGATATTTGTTTAAATATAAGTTGCACATTTACTTATTATTTTTTGCTCGGTTGACAATTTTAATTTTTTTTACCTTTTAATTAATTCCTTGTGTTTCTACTTAGCTGATTGTAAATTTAACTTCCTCTTCCTATTTGTATGTGTTGTGTGTGTATAACCCCCCCCCCCCTCCCCCACCCCACGGCGTGGTATTTCTGTTGTTTTCCTCGGTTTGGCATTAACGGCCCCGTTTTTGTTTCCCTTCCTCATCTCTCTGCTTAACCAACAGCGACTGACGCTGAGCAAGCCTCCCAAGCCAAGCCGACCTTGACCTTCGCGGGCGTGGCTCAGAGGCTGCGCGCGGTGGCCAAGGTGCGGAGTGTGTGGCGGGCGGGGGCGGGGGCGGCGGGCCGGACGCGTGCCACGCCCACCGTCTTCAGCGCCTCTTCCGGCAAGCATTTCGTCTCCATCCTGCACCCGGACAACAGCCAGTTCCTGGAGACGCAGGGTCTCTACGACCGCGAACAGCTCAACAACGAAATGGAACTCCTCGAGGATTCGCCAGGGGGCGACACCGCCGCGCCGCCGCTCCCCCCCGGTGGGCCGGGGCCGGGGGCGGGGGCGGGGGCTGGTACGGGGGCGGAGGCAGGGGCGGGGGTAGAGACAGGGGGCGGCGGCGCCTGGCAACAGCTGAAAGCGCGCCGGCAATCGCTGAGGGTCACGCGCGCGCAGGGGGCCCGGGAAGTGAACGACCCGGATGTGACTGTCTCGGTGGGTACCCGGATGCCGCTGCGGGCCCGCCTCTGCACCTCCCCGCTCCCTTACCCGGTCTTCCTGCCGGACGGTACCCGCCCGGATGTCCAGTCGGTGACGGCCACGCGGTCCCCCGTCGAGCTGTCCCCGAGACCCCGCGGCTGGGAGGGCCCGGGCCCGCCCCTGACCGCCCAACCCTCCCTCGGCCTCCTACTCCACCCCGACATGGCGGAGGGCGTCTCCCACGGCCCCGGGGTCTTCGGCATCCACAGGAGTCACTCGAGCTCCGAGCTGGAGGTGAGGGCCGGGGGTGAGGAGGCGCGGGGGTGGAGGGGTGCCTGGGGCAGGGAGCCGGCGGGATGCCGGGACCGCGCCCACTCGGCCAGCTCCACGGTGCCCGGCCGCTTCCTGTGTCAGTCTGACGTCATCAAGGACGACCCGCTCCTCGAGGCCTTCCTCAGCCGACAATGGGCGACCTCTACCGGAGACCGCCGCGGCGCCGCGGGACAATCTCTCCCGCCAGGGGGCGATGACTTGAGATTAGCTCGGGAGCCTGTGATGCCTGCATACGACCCGGCGCGGTGCCGCTGTGATAGCCCACCGCTCGCCGTCATTCACCGTCAACAGATGGCGCCAGCGGCGCTAGGGTCCATTCCTCACTCTCAGGCACGGCTTATTAACCAACAACAAGACGAGTCATTAGTCAGTATTAGCGGAAAGCGTTCCGAATCACACGCCGAAGATTTGCTCAACAACAACAATCGCCCGTGTGTTGGGGTCGACCTGTGTGCCGACGATACCGGTAGTTCCAGTGGCGACCGCCTGGAGGACGACCTCTCGACCAGTCCTCCAGCCAGCAGCTCGCTCAGTGATCACAGCGAGGCTCTAGTTGAACCTGGAGACGGTGCCCACTACCAGTCACGTGACCCGAGCAGCGGCCATCTTGAAACCCCGATCTCTAATAAAGTCGTGACTCACGTGTGCCCAACCGAGAGCTCAGTGACGTCATCGCCACCTCCCGTGGCTCCCACGAGGCACGAGTCCGTGTCAGCCGTGGGCCACTACCAGGAAAGTGGTCACGTGACTGCAGAAGACGCTGACCTTCTGGAGGTGACGGCGTCGGCGGTGGAGGTAGGTGAGACGTCCGGTACGGTGGTGCCCTCTGGCGACGACCGATGGCAGCCGGCGATTGCTGCAGAGGACGGCGATTGTCCCACGCTGTCCGCCAGGGGTCGCCTAGCGAGAGAGTGTCCGTCCCGCAACCAGGTTCTCCGCCGGGCGGGACACGTGCAGCAGTCGTTCGAGATGGAAGAGGTGATTAGATGTAGTCACGTGGTGTCCCCACCGTATACCTTTACCGTCATTGCACATTTCATTTCTCTACAATCTACTAAATATGATCGATTATATTGCACGTTCAGCATCATATGCGATGATTGTTGTAGGCAGGCGGGTGTAGCGTGACATCTGTAGCCTGACAGATGTAGGTAGACAACTGTAGCGTGACATCTGTGGTCTGACAGATGTAGGTAGACAACAGTAGCGTGACATCTGTAGCCTGACAGATGTAGGTAGACAACTGTAGTGTGACATCTGTGGTCTGACAGATGTAGGTAGACAACAGTAGCGTGACATCTGTGGTCTGACAGATGTAGGTAGACAACAGTAGCGTGACATCTGTAGTCTGACAGATGTAGGTAGACAACTGTAGCGTGACATCTGTAGTCTGACAGATGTAGGTAGAAAACAGTAGCGTGACATCTGTAGTCTGACAGATGTAGGTAGACAACTGTAGCCTGACATCTGTGGTCTGACAGATGTAGGTAGACAACTGTAGTGTGACATCTGTGGTCTGACAGATGTAGGTAGACAACAGTATCGTGACATCTGTGGTCTGACAGATGTAGGTAGACGACAGTGGCGTGACATCTGTGGTCTGACAGATGTAGGTAGACAACTGTAGTGTGACATCTGTGGTCTGACAGATGTAGGTAGACAACAGTAGCGTGACATCTGTGGTCTGACAGATGTAGGTAGACAACAGTAGCGTGACATCTGTAGTCTGACAGATGTAGGTAGACAACTGAAGCGTGACATCTGTAGTCTGACAGATGTAGGTAGACAACAGTGGCGTGACATCTGTAGTCTGACAGATGTAGGTAGACAACAGTGGCGTGACATCTGTGGTCTGACAGATGTAGGTAGACAACTGTAGCGTGACAGATGTAGGTAGACAACAGCAGCGTGACATCTGTAGTCTGACAGATGTAGGTAGACAACTGTAGCGTGACAGATGTTGGTTTGACAACTGTGGCGTGACAACTGTGGCGTGACATCTGTGGCGTGACAGATGTAGGTAGACAAATGTAGCGTGGCATCTGTAGCCTGACAGATGTAGGTAGACAACTGTAGCCTGACATCTGTAGCCTGACAGATGTAGGTAGACAACTGTAGCCTGACAGATGTAGGTAGACAACTGTAACCTGATATCTGTAGCCTGACAGATGTAGGTAGACAACTGTAGCCTGACAGATGTAGCCTGACAGCTTTAGGCTCTAGGTACTGTAGGTACACAACTGTTGCCAGACAGGTGTAGGCAAACAATTGCAGCCGGCCAACTGCAGACACGCAACTGTAGATATACCTTTTTAGAAAGCTTAAGGAAGACAACTGTAGGCAGACAACTGTTCCGTGTTTTGTGTACTGTCACGTTTTATAACGTTCTGTGTGCACGGTAACGTTATAATGTTCTGGGTGCACTGTGACGTTATAACGTTCTGTGTGCACGGTGACGTTATAACGTTCTCGGTGCACGGTGACGTTATAATGTTCTGGGTGCACGGTGATGTTATAACGTTCTGGGTGCACGGTGACGTTATAACGTTCTGGGTGCATGGTGACGTTATAACGTTCTGGGTGCACGGTGACGTTATAACGTTCAGGGTACACCGTGACCTTATAACGTTCAGGGTGCACGGTGACGTTTTAACGTTCTGGGTGCACGGTGACGTTATAACGTTCAGGGTGCACGGTCACGCTATAACGTTCAGGGTGCACGGTGACGTTATAACGTTCTGGGTGCACGGTGACGTTATAAAGTTCTGGGTGCACGGTGACGTTATGACGTTCTGGGTGCACGGTGACGCTATAACATTCTGGGTGCACGGTGACGTTATAACGTTCTGGGTGCACGGTGACGTTATAACGTTCTGGGTGCACGGTGACGTTATAACGTTCTGGGTGCACGGTGACGTTATAACGTTCAGGGTGCACCGTGACCTTATAACGTTCAGGGTGCACGGTGACGTTTTAACGTTCTGGGTGCACGGTGACGTTATAACGTTCAGGGTGCACGGTCACGCTATAACGTTCAGGGTGCACGGTGACGTTATAACGTTCTGGGTGCACGGTGACGTTATAAAGTTCTGGGTGCACGGTGACGTTATGACGTTCTGGGTGCACGGTGACGTTATAACGTTCTGGGTGCACGGTGACGTTATAACGTTCTGGGTGCACGGTGACGTTATAACGTTCTGGGTGCACGGTGACGTTATAACGTTCTGGGTGCACGGTGATGGTATAACTGCGGCTAACAAATAGCTCCCAGGTGGAGGCGGTGTGTGTGGGGGAGGAGGGGGGGGGGCGTGCGCTGTGCTACCTCCCCTTAACACAGGTACATGTTATGAGTAGTTCAGTGGCCACGGGACGTTTTCCGCACCCTCCGTGGCTACTTGCGGGGCGGCTGTATAGACAGACCGGAGACCGGTGTCCCCTATTTGGAGAGTGTCCTCACACTGTCTGCGCATTATACAGGCGGGGCCGCCCCTATAGCTCAGTGGGTTAGAGCGCTCGCCTTGAGCGCTCTGGCCACCTGAGAGCCTAACGGCACGTGGGTCGGTGGTTCGAGCCCCGCTGTGGTAATGTCTGTGTGGTCGCAGGATAAAGATCCCCTGTCCTTCTTCGCAAAGAGGAGCTGATTACCCCCGGGGACATGGCTCCACTCTTCCCTTCCTTCTCCCATTGACGCGATATGACCAAAAGTGATTACAGCGTCTTGAATATACAACCAACTTATATGTTATCGATATTCATAAATAGTTACAAGGAGTTGAATGTTACACTATATTATATGAGATAGATAGTTATAAATAGTTATTGGTATAGATAGTTATAAATAGCTATTTGTATAGAATCTCTACAAATGTGTATCAATAGATGTTGGTATAGATTATCAATAGTTGTTGGTATAGATTGTCAAGAGTTATATGGTAAAGATTTTATCAGTTGTTATTGGTACAGATATGGTCAGAGGGGACTGAAAGGCCTAACTGTCCTGCTATCAAGCGATCAACCCGGCGAAACTCTGTGCAGTTAGTAGAGTAGGGGGTTACCCCGGGTACATGGCTCCACCCTTTCCTTCCTTCTCCCATTGACGCGATATGACCAAAAGTGGTTGAAGCGTCCTGAATATACAACCAACCAACCAGACGCTATATTTGATGGAGTCATTCAATTCAAAGGAGGTCGGTAGGGGGCGCTCCGTGGTCATGAATAATGATGAGATGCAATGTAACGATATGGGAGTTGATTATTGATCTCTCAACGCGGTATCAACACGTGTGCGGGAGGTGGAGGGCGGGAAGAGGAGGGGTGGGGGGGGTGGCACGCCCACCCACAACCCGATAATGATACTGTAGCACGTGCGATTGACGGATCTGGTTTATCTATAAACAACTCATCCATTTCTCGGGTTAGTCACGCTGCGCCTGGTGGGTGGTTGGAGTGGCTGGTGGCTGGTGGGGCTGGGGTGATCGGGGTAGCTGGGGCAGCTGGCAGGTGAGGTGTTAGGGGTGCGGGCTGGGAGGCCGGGGTGGCGGGGTGTTTGGGGTGTGGACTGGGAGGCCGGGGTGGAGGGGTGTTAGGGATGTGGGGTGCGTGGCCGGGGTGGCGGGGTGTTAGGGGTGGGGGCTGGGAGGCCGGGGTGGCGGGGTGTTAGGGGTGGGGGCTGGGAGGCCGGGGTGGAGAGGTGTTAGGGATGTGGGCTGGGAGGCCGGGGTGGCGGGATAGCACGGGTATGGGCTGGAGTGGTGGGATAGCACGGGGGTGGTGGGAGGGGGTGGGGGTGGAGTGTATTTAGGTAGCGGCGGTGTGGGCGGGTCTCAAGCGTTTTGATATCAAGGGAAATATCGAGACGTATTGACCCCGTTGTAACACCGACAGCCTTGGCTTCCAGCAGCCAGCCTGCCTGATACAATGTGTTTGTTGGGAAGTTTGAGCTTTATGGCTGTGCTGTCAAGGATAGGTAGCGGGCGATAATACGTGTAGAGAGCTAGGCCAGCCGACACCACACAAGAGCCCCAGAAACCCTGTCCACTGTGAATCCGTGTCCAGTGCAGGACGACCACGTGCTTCAGTGCCCGGATGTGCCATGTCACAGGTAGGCCAATGCGCCGCGCCGTCTGGAGGGCGGGTTAAGAATCACCCCAAAAGGAATAGATTGCAGCGATTGCTGATAGCGAAGTCATTGAGCGTTTTTTTGTCAATAATTTATTGAAAGTGCTCTGTGCCTCACAAAGGCCACGTGTTTACCGTGTGGCCAACCGACAGCGCCACCCCACGGCAGACAAATATGTGCTCGTGATAACATTGTGGACATCCCGGTGGGCGGGTTTGAGGCCCATTTCAAATCTCTCGTGTTTGCCTCCTCTCAATATTGTAGTTGACACAATGAGGCCTATGTTTTGTTTGAGCAATTGTGCAGCAATCTGTCGCCAACAAAGATCCATTAGACTGATCTACCTGGGATCCTATCCATACTACATTGATAAAGCTGGGATCCTATCTATACTACATTGATAAAGCGGGGATCCTATCTATACTACATTGATAAAGCTGGGATCCTATCTATACTACATTGATAAAGCTGGAGTCCTATTTATACTACATTGATAAAGCTGGGATCCTATCTATACTACATTGATAAAGCTGGGATCCTATCTATACTACATTGATAAAGATGGGATCCTATCTATACTACATTGATAAAGCTGGGATCCTATCTATACTACATTGTTAAAGCTGGGATCCTATCTATACTACATTGATAAAGCTGGGATCCTATCTATACTACATTGATAAAGTTGGGATCCTATCTATACTACATTGATAAAGCTGGGATCCTATCTATACTACATTGATAAAGCTGGAGTCCTATTTATACTACATTGATAAAGCTGGGATCCTATCTATGCTACATTGATAAAGCTGGGATCCTAACTATACTACATTGATAAAGCTGGGATCCTATCTATACTACATTGATAAAGCTGGGGTCCTATCTATACTACATTGATAAAGCTGGGATCCTATCTATGCTACATTGATAAAGCTGGGATCCTATCTATACTACATTGATAAAGCTGGGATCCTATCTATACTACATTGATAAAGCTGGGATCCTATCTATACTACATTGATAAAGCTGGGATCCTATCTATACTACATTGATAGGGCTGGGATCCTATCTATACTACATTGATAAAGCTGGGATCCTATCTATACTACATTGATAAAGCTGGGATCCTATCTATACTACATTGATAAAGCTGGGATCCTATCTATACTACATTGATAGGGCTGGGATCCTATCTATACTACATTGATAAAGCTGGGATCCTATCTATACTACATTGATAAAGCTGGGATCCTATCTATACTACATTATTAAAGCTGGGATCAGATCTATACTACCTTGATAAAGCTGGGACCATATCTATACTACCTTGATAAAGCTGGTATCCTATCTATACTATATTGATAAAGCTGGGATCCTATCTATACTACATTGATAAAGCTGGGGTCCTATCTATACTACATTGATAAAGCTGGGATCCTATCTATGCTACATTGATAAAGCTGGGATCCTATCTATACTACATTGATAAAGCTGGGATCCTATCTATACTACATTGATAAAGCTGGGATCCTATGTATACTACATTGATAAAGCTGGGATCCTATCTATACTACATTGATAAAGCTGGGATCCTATCTATACTACATTGATAAAGCTGGGATCCTATCTATGCTACATTGATAAAGCTGGGATCCTATCTATACTACATTGATAAAGCTGGGATCCTATCTATACTACATTGATAAAGTTGGGATCCTATCTATACTACATTATTAAAGCTGGGATCAGATCTATACTACATTGATAAAGCTGGGATCATATCTATACTACCTTGATAAAGCTGGTATCCTATCTATACTATATTGATAAAGCTGGGATCCTATCTATACTACATTGATAAAGCTGGGATCCTATCTATACTACACTGATAAAGCTGGGATCCTATCTATACTACATTGATAAAGCTGGGATCCTATATATTTTGGATCCTGTATATATTACACTGATCCAGCTGGGATCTTGAGTACATTACACTGATCACGATGGGATCCTGTATACATTACACTGATCCAGCTGGGATCCTGAGTACATTACACTGATCACGATGGGATCCTGTATACATTACACCGATCCAAAACGAATCCTTTATACATGACACTGATCCATATGGGATCTTGTATTCATTGCACTGATCCAGATAAGATCCTATATACATTGGACTGATCCATATGGGATCATATATACATTGCACTGATCCAGATGGGATCCTGTATACATTGCACTGATCCAGATGGGATCTTGTATACATTACAACGATCCAAAACGAATCCTTTATACATGACACTGATCCATATGGGATCTTGTATTCATTGCACTGATCCAGATAAGATCCTATATACATTGCACTGATCCATATGGGATCATATATACATTGCACTGATCCAGATGGGATCCTGTATACATTGCACTGATCCAGCTGGGATCCTGAGTACATTGCACTGATCCAGATGGGATCCTGTATACATTGCACTGATCCAGATGGGATCCTGTATACATTACACTGATCCAGCTGGGATCCTGAGTACATTGCACTGATCCAGATGGGATCCTGTATACATTACACTGATCCAGCTGGGATCCTGAGTACATTGCACTGATCCAGATGGGATCCTGTATACATTACACCGATCCAAAACGAATCCTTTATACATGACACTGATCCATATGGGATCTTGTATTCATTGCACTGATCCAGATAAGATCCTATATACATTGCACTGATCCATATGGGATCATATATACATTGCACTGATCCAGATGGGATCCTGTATACATTGCACTGATCCAGCTGGGATCCTGAGTACATTGCACTGATCCAGATGGGATCCTGTATACATTGCACTGATCCAGATGGGATCCTGTATACATTACACTGATCCAGCTGGGATCCTGAGTACATTGCACTGATCCAGATGGGATCCTGTATACATTACACTGATCCAGCTGGGATCCTGAGTACATTGCACTGATCCAGATGGGATCCTGTATACATTACACTGATCCAGCTGGGATCCTGAGTACATTGCACTGATCCAGATGGGATCCTGTATACATTACACCGATCCAAAACGAATCCTTTATACATGACACTGATCCATATGGGATCTTGTATTCATTGCACTGATCCATATGGGATCATATATACATTGCACTGATCCAGATGGGATCCTGTATACATTACACTGATCCAGCTGGGATCCTGAGTACATTGCACTGATCCAGATGGGATCCTGTATACATTACAACGATCCAAAACGAATCCTTTATACATGACACTGATCCATATGGGATCTTGTATTCATTGCACTGATCCAGATAAGATCCTATATACATTGCACTGATCCATATGGGATCATATATACATTGCACTGATCCAGATGGGATCCTGTATACATTGCACTGATCCAGCTGGGATCCTGAGTACATTGCACTGATCCAGATGGGATCCTGTATACATTGCACTGATCCAGATGGGATCCTGTATACATTACACTGATCCAGCTGGGATCCTGAGTACATTGCACTGATCCAGATGGGATCCTGTATACATTACACTGATCCAGCTGGGATCCTGAGTACATTGCACTGATCCAGATGGGATCCTGTATACATTACACCGATCCAAAACGAATCCTTTATACATGACACTGATCCATATGGGATCTTGTATTCATTGCACTGATCCATATGGGATCATATATACATTGCACTGATCCAGATGGGATCCTGTATACATTACACTGATCCAGCTGGGATCCTGAGTACATTGCACTGATCCATATGGGATCATATATACATTACACTGATCCACCTGGGATCCTGAGTACATTGCACTGATCCATATGGGATCATATATACATTGCGCTGATCCTGCTGGGATCCTGACTACATTGCACTGATCCAGAGGGATCCTGTATACATTGCGCTGATCCTGCTGGGATCATGTAGACCCTATGCTACACTTCAGGAACAACATCGAGTAAAGTGTGATGTTCTTGAGATGCTCTTGTTCTTCTTCAATGAAAAAATATCGATATTGATATTTGTCAATATTTATATGGTGCCGAGGGCCGTCTGATAGCTCAGCGGGCTAGATCGCTCGCATTGAGTGCGCCTGAGTGTTTAACGGCACCCGGCTCGGTGGTTTGCGCCCCGCTGTGGCCATGTCTGTGTGGTCGCAGGATATAGATCCCATTTCCTTCTTCGCAAAAGAGTAGAGGGTTACCCCTGGGGACGTGGCTCCGCGCTACCCTTCCTTCCCCCATTCACGGGATATAACCAGAACTGGTTACATCGTCCTCAATATACAACCAACTTACATAGTATCGATATTTATAAATAGTTATAAGGATTTGATAGTTAGACATAATTATATGATATAGATAGTTATCAATAGTTGTTGATGTCGATTATCAGGTATGTGGTATAGATTTTATAAATGGTTATGTGGTATAGATTTTATAAATGGTTATGTGATATAGATTTTATAAATGGTTATGTGGTATAGATTTTATAAATGGTTATGTGATATAGATTTTATAAATGGTTATGGGGTATAGATTTTATCAATGGTCATGTGGTTTGGATTCTATAAATGGTTCTGTGGTATAGATTTTATGAATAATTATGTGGCATAAATTTTATAAATAGTTATGTGGTATAGGTTTTATAAATGATGATGTGGCATAGATTTTATAAATGGTTATGGGGTATAGATTTTATAAATGGTTATGTGGTATAGATTTTATAAATGGTTATGTGGTATAGGTTTTATAAATGGTTATGTGGTATAGATTTTATAAATGGTTATGGGGTATAGATTTTATAAATGGCTATATGGTATAGATTGTATAAATGGTTATGTGGTATAGATTTTATAAATGGTTATGGGGTATAGATTTTATGAATGGTTATGTGGCATAGATTTTATAAATGGTTATGTGGTATAGGTTTTATAAATGGTTATGTGGTATAGATTTTATAAATGGTTATGGGGTATAGATTTTATAAATGGCTATATGGTATAGATTTTATAAATGGTTATGTGGTATAGATTTTATAAATGGGGTATAGATTTTATTAATGGTTATGTGGTTTAGATTCTATAAATGGTTCTGTGGTATAGATTTTATGAATGGTTATGTGGCATAGATTTTATAAATGGTTATGTGGTATAGGTTTTATAAATGGTTATGGGGTATAGATTTTATAAATGGCTATGATAGTCAGGAGGGAAAGAAACAGACGCATCAACTGACCTGCTAGCAAGCGAACAACCCGGCGAAACTATTTGCAGTTGGTAGATTTATCGACGTATCCACGCAATATACGTGTAAGAGTAGTTTTTGCAAGATTTCTCTTGTTCATTCTGTGTTATTCGTTACATGGGCAACATATATGCATATATATATATATGTCGTAGACCAAATGAAGAATTTAGGTGAATTGAAAATTGAAGATAGTATTGATATTTATAACTAGTTATTCACGGTATCAGTTATAAATATTAGGTGTAAATCTTTATCAATATTTAATAAAATAAATAAAGCATATTACCGTTATAGATCTCTACGATTTTTTACAGCACATTTATTTTTCGGATTTCTTTATAACCCGCTGTGTACGTTGCTCGGGATACGCCTGACTAGAGGCTTACTGTTGTGGGGTCCCTCTCAGATCCAGAGCTCGGACCTGCACTCGGAGGATCCTGCCCCCCATGATCCCGCCCCCCAGGGTCCCCCCCGCTCCAGACGAACCCTCGTCCGGGGCGGCAGCGACAGCGAGTCCGACAGCAGCGGGTTCGCGGAGTCTCTGGATAACCTGGAGGGCGTCTTGGATCCAGAATTTCTGGATCTGTTTCTCAGCGGCACGTCGGAGGGAAGCCCCAACAAGGTGAGTGACTGTGATCGGTATCAGTGTTACAGGGTAGCCAGAGACATGTATGAGAGAAAGGATGACTGACTGCCCCGTCCCAATCTCTAGATTTTCCATCCCAATTTCCACATGACTCATTCCAATCTCTACATGTCTCATCCCAATCTCAAGATTTTCTATCCCAATCTCTAGATTTTTTCATCCCAATCTCCACATGACTCGTTCCAATCTCTACATGTCTCATCCCAATCTCTAGATGTTTCCATCCTAATCTCCACATGACTCGTTCCAATCTCTACATGTCCCATCCCAATCTCTAGATTTTCCATCCCAATCTCCACATGACTCGTTCCAATCTCTACATGTCCATCCTAATCTCTAGATTTCCCATCCCAATCTCCACATGACTCATCCCAATCTCTACATGTCTCATCCCAATCTCTAGATGTTTCCATCCTAATCTCCACATGACTCGTTCCAATCTCTACATGTCTCATCCCACCCTCTACATGTCCCATCCCAATCTCTGCATGAATAATCCCAATCTCTACATCTTCTATCCCAATCTCTACATATCCCATCCCAATCTCTACAAGTCTCATCCCACTCTCTACATGTCCCATCCCAATCTCTGCATGAATAATCCCAATCTCTACATCTTCTATCCCAATCTCTATATGTCCCATCCCAATCTCTACATGTCCCATCTCAATCTCTAGATTTTCCATCCCAATCTCCACGTGACTCGTTCCAATCTCTACATGTCTCATCCCAATCTCTACATGTCCCATCTCAATCTCTAGATTTTCCATCCCAATCTCCACGTGACTCGTTCCAATCTCTACATGTCTCATCCCAATCTCTACATGTCCCATCCCAATCTCTAGATTTTCCATCCCAATCTCCACATGACTCATCCCAATCTCTACATGTCCCATCTCAATCTCTAGATTTTCCATCCCAATCTCCACGTGACTCGTTCCAATCTCTACATGTCCCATCCCAATCTCTGCATGTCCCATCCCAATCTCTGCATGCCCCATCCCAATCTCTAAATGTCTCATCCCAATCTCTTCGTGTTTCATCCCAATCTCTATTGGTGACCTTCATGCTATAAATGGGGCCGGCCCGATAGCTCAGTGGGTTAGAGCGCTCGCATTGAGTGCTCTGGTCACCTGAGAGCCTAAGGGCACGGGGATCGATGGTTCGAGCCCCGCTGTGGCCATGTCTGTGTGGTCGCGGGATAAAGATCCCATGTTCTTCTTCTTCTTAAAGCGTCCTGAATATACAACCAAGCAACCAACCATCCATACTTGTCTCATCCCAATTTCCTCTGTTGACCTCCATCTAGACATGTCTCATCCCAATCTCCATTGTTGACCTCCACCTATACATCGCTTATCTAACGTGCATCGGAAGTGTGTTTCATTGCGCCAGATGCTGTTGCAATAAGGTTGTGAGTGTGTTTAGTTGAGAGGCTTGAAGTGAGGTGGATCGATACGAGGGTGGCGCCCCTGCTCCCTCCCCCCCCCCCCCTCCTCCCCCACCCCACCCCACACCTCTACGCCCTCACCCCCACCCCTCTACGCCCTCGCCCCCACCCTCCTTCCTCTGGCTACGGGGTGACAGCCGTCGATACAGGGGCCGTCCCACCGCCAGTGTTACGCACGGCGAGACCGTGGGGGTTCAGATCAATTTTTCATTTAATTCATATGTGTGCGGTTTGAAAGTCGATGCATCGGTAATGAGGCCAGGTCCATGGCGTGGTCGGTGTGACCCGTATAGTCAGCCAGTCAGTCCAGTCAGTAAGCCAGTCGCGACTGGACCTCCCTCCTCATAGCACGGGCCTCATCGCCATCGCCTCCCCACTCCCCCCTCCCACCATAAGGAACCCGAATTCTCTAATTACATTACCGCGACATAAATCATGATTACTTTTCGCCACCAGGTGGGAGCACTGGGGAGCAGCAACGACAGCGAGGCCACGGTGGTGAGCGCGCCCTCTACGCGGAAGAGACTCGGAGGCGCGGGTCTGGCGGCCCCTCAGATCACCGTCTCGGCGGCCACGCCCCTCCCGTCCGAGTCGGAGGACGAAGCGGACGGCAGCCCGGACGACAGCCGCGAACCCCCAAATCGCCATGGCAACCAAGGTGATGACACAACACCGGACGACCGCGAAGCACCAAATCCCCATGGCAACCAAGGTGATGACGCAACGACATGGCGACGGTGGGACGGCGCTGATGCGGGTGGTGAGGGTGAGGGTGAGGGCCAGGGCCAGGGCCCCTTCGCTAGCAGCGCCCCCCCGCGGATCGCCGTCACCGACCACCGCGTGGAGGAGCACGAGGATGGTCGCGTGGTGGAGTACGTCACCATCACACCCGGCAGGTCACGTGACGCCAACCACCACGTCAGTGACGTCATCGAGTTCACGCTCAACGGGCAAGATGGAGTTTGCTCCTCCTCCCCCTCCGCCTTCTCCGCGGGGGGCGGCGTGACCCAGATAGGTCACATGTCTGGCGTGACCCTGGTGGGGTCGCTGCACACTGAGCCCCTGGCGGCGGGCCGGACGGAGGCGGGGCTCCTGGAGACAGCCGGATCCGGCGCGCCGGATCCCGAGACCCTGTGTGAGGCGGCGGCGGTCGCCATGGTGATGGAGGCGGGTGTCGTCCGTGGTGGACCGCGCATGCGCACCGCGTCGAGCGGCAGCAGCAGCCTCTCGGGACACTCCGGGGTCATAGAAGTCGTCACGGATGACTCGGATGAGTCGGACCACACCGAAGTCGACGATGACGTCATCGCGCCGCGGAAGCACGGCGATGTGACGTCACGGGGCCGCGATCCCGATCGCGACGCTAACCCATCCGAGCATGAGGATGCGCGCGCAGCGCTTGTGGACCTGCTGTCGCAGTCGATGGCAGACGACCAATCCGAGGCGAGTTCAGCGTCTTCCGGTGAGGAGCGACGGGGTCACGTGACTGCCGACGCGGCCCCCGAAACAATGCGACCAGATGAGGATGCAGTTGTCATGACGACGGTTATCGCCGTCCGTCCCGAGGGAAAATGTGATGGTGATGACGAGGATGAGGGGGTGAGGGGGAAGGATGAAAGGAAGAAACAGAAGCGAGGGAAGAAGAATAAATCTGATGGACTCGCTCTGATGGCCTTGGCTCGAGCCACTATCCCGGACCAAGTCAAAGAGGATTACGTCAGAGGTTCCGCTGACGTCAGAGCGGATAATGACGTCAGCGCGGGTGGTGTGACGTCATCACACGCTGATTCGTCTAACTCAAGTGTCACCAAGATTGAGGATGACGTCATCAACGCGAGTCGAATTGTCAACCAATCCGAAAATAGCTCGACACCTTCCGGTGACGAGCGGCGAGGTCACGCGACAGCCGACCCCGCCGAAATAATGCGACTAGATGAGTCTGCCGTTGTCATGACGACGGTTATCGACGTCGGTCCGGAGGGTGATGACGAGGATGAGGGGGTGAGGGGCAAGGATGAAAGGAAGAAACAGAAGCGAGGGAAGAAGAGTAAATCTGATGGACTCGCTCTGATGGCCTTGGCTCGAGCCACTATCCCGGACCAAGTCAAAGAGGATTACGTCAGAGGTTCCGCTGACGTCAGAGCGGAAGGTGACGTCAGAGCGGAGGGTGACGTCAGAGCGGAGGGTGACATTAAAGCAGATGGTGACGTCAGAGCGGAGGGTGGCATTAAAGCAGATGGTGACGTTAGAGTATATACGACCGTCAGAAAGCGCTCCGATGCCGGGCAGACCGAGTCGGAAGTGGCGGGTGTTGGTGACGTCATGAAATCTCCGCACGGCGATGTGACGTCATCGGACTCCGAGTCCACAAGTTCCAGCTCCAGCGAGGATCAAGTCGAGGATGACGTCATCATTGCTGGGCGGCAGGGTGAGCCGGAAGCGGAAGTGACCTCGCGGAGTGGAGAGAATGCCCCTGATTATACCGAGGCTGCGCGCGCAGCAATTGTGAACCTGCTGTCGCAGTCGATGACGGAAGACCAATCAGAGGCGAGTTCAGCGTCTTCCGGTGAGGAGCGACCGGGTCACGTGACTGTGGACACTACCCCCGAAACAATGCGACCAGATGAGGATGCAGTTGTCATGACGACGGTTATCGCCGTCGGTCCCGAGGGAAAGTTTGATGGTGATGACGAGGATGAGGGGGTGAGGGGGAAGGATGAAAGGAAGAAACAGAAGCGAGGGAAGAAGAGTGAATCTGAGGGCCTCGCTCTGATGGCCTTGGCTCGAGCCACTATCCCGGAACAAGTCAAAGAGGATTACGTCAGAGGTTCCGCTGACGTCAGAGCGGATAATGACGTCAGCGCGGGTGGTGTGACGTCATCACACGCTGATTCGTTTAACTCAAGTGTCACCAAGATTGAGGACGACGTCATCAACGCGAGTCGAATTGTCAACCAATCGGAAAATAGCTCGACACCTTCCGGTGACGAGCGGCGAGGTCACGTGACAGCCGACCCCGCCGAAACAATGCGACTAGATGAGTCCGCCGTTGTCATGACGACGGTTATCGACGTCGGTCCGGAGGGTGATGACGAGGATGAGGGGGTGAGGGGCAAGAATGAAAGGAAGAAACAGAAGCGAGGGAAGAAGAGTAAATCTGATGGACTCGCTCTGATGGCCTTGGCTCGAGCCACTATCCCGGACCAAGTCAAAGAGGATTACGTCAGAGGTTCCGCTGACGTCAGAGCGGAAGGTGACGTCAGATTAGATACGGCCGTCAGAAAGCGCTCCGATGTGACGTCATCAGACTCGGAGTCCACAAGTTCCAGCTCAAGCGAGGATCAAGTCGCGGATGACGTCATCATTTCTGGGCGGCAGGGTCAGCCGGAAGCGGAAGTGACCTCGCAGAGTGGGGGGCGTGACCCCCTTGATTGCGCCGACCACGTGGCTGCGCGCGCCGCACTTGTGGAACTGCTGTCGCTGTCGCTGGAAAGCGGCGCCACGGAAGACCACTCGGCGTCGGCCTCCGGGGACGACGGGCAGAGTGACGTCATTGCGGCCGCCGTCGTCGCCGCTCGAAGTGACAGACACGCGGGCGATGACGTCACAATGGCGGCAGTGGACGTCGGCAATCGAGACGTCAGCGGAGGTGACGTGAAGGGCGATAGCGATGGGAAGAATGGAAAGCTACAGAAGAAGAAGCAGAAGAAAACTAAGCCCAGTAAATCTGAGGGGCTCGCTCTGATGGCCTTGGCTCGAGCTACAATCCCGGACCAAGTCAAGGAGGATTACGTCAGAGGGTCTGCTGACGTCAGAGCTGATGGTGACGTCAGAGCTGATGGCGACGTCAGAGCTGATGGCGACGTCAGAGCTGATGGCGACGTCAGAGCTGATGGCGACGTCAGAGCTGATGGTGACGTCAGAGCTGATGGCGACGTCAGAGCTGATGGCGACGTCAGAGCTGATGGTGACGTCAGAGCTGATGGTGACGTCAGAGCTGATGGTGACGTCATAGCTGATGGCGGCGTCCCTGGGGTTAATGGCGCCCTTGTCGCTGCGAAGGTGGAGCCGTCACTGGGAGGCCGGCGGGGGTTGGCTGGGGGAGGGCGGGGCTCCTCTTCGTCCAGCTCGAGTAGCGACGGGGGTGAGGACGGGGGCAGCCGGCGGAAGAGGAGGAAGCGCCCCGGGGTGGGGGCGGCGGGGGCCGTGTCCCAGCTCGCTAAAAATACCCTCCCCGTCGCCGCCGGGGACAACCACGTGACCCCGGCACAAGATGGCGTCGCCGCCGAGGTCGTCATGGACGACGTGCAGGTGGTTTCGGGTCATGACGTATTGAGGTCAGAGGTCAGGGCGGACTACTCGGGTGACCCCGCCCTGCAGCCCCCCTCGACCTCAGGATCCGAGGACTTTGAACACGTGGAGGCCCTACAAGCTGAGGGCGAGGCCGAGGCCGAGGCGGCGGGGGTCGGGGCGGCCGACTCCGGCCAGAGGCCAAAGGTCAAGAAAAAGAAGCGAGGGGTGAAGGAGTTTGTCAAGTCGCTGTTGCCAGGGGAGACATCGTCGTCATCGTCCTCTGAGGGAGAGGGGGGCGGACTGCCGGTGGGGGTGCAGGGCGGGGCCCTGGCCGCTCTGGCCGCCAGGACCAGTGAATCCAACGCCCAGGTCCTGCGCACCCTGACCCAGCACTCCCTGGATGACGGCGGCGTGGCGGCGGCGGCGGCGGCGGCGACCCCCACGGCGGTGACTCCCCCGGCGGCGACGGCACCCCCCACGGCCCGCGTGGTGTCGGCCCTGTCGCTGCAGTCCCCGCCCAGACACACGGTGGAGGTGACCCACAAGAGCGAGGTGTTCCTGGTGCTGGAGAATGGCCGCGTGCGCGAGGTCAAACAGGTCAGCAGCTCGGACAGCGGCTTCGAGAGTAAGGCCGAGAGCGTGGATTACCAGGAGGACCAGGTCTTTGAGAGTAACGACCGCGACGCCGACGGCGCCCCCTGCCGGCCGCCGCCGTCATCGGGGGATACCCGCGGCAAGGTCAAGGACGGTGCTAAGGGGGTGGCTGCGAGCGGTCCGCCGGGGGAGTGGGGGCGGGCCCGGGAAGAAGGGTTGGAAGGGGTGCATAGTCCCCGACACCACGCCCGGGCTGAGCTGGCCGTGCGCGTGGCGCCCACCCCTTGGGACTTCACCCCGCACCCGGACTCCCCCGCGGTCCCCCACCCCCGGCTCTCCCCCGGCCGTAGCCAGGAGAAGCTGGAGTCGGCGCGACACGCTGAGATGTACGCTCAGCCTGCCGCCTCGGCCGATAGAGGACGCTGGCGACGGCAAGATGTCGACCTTTGTTTCCTCAGGTACCACGGTTCCGAAGGTCACCAGCAGGTGGCGGCACAGTGGCACCACGAGCGGGATCCCTGTCACCACCAGATACTGTGTTCCCTGCTGCGACAGCCGCTCATCGCCAGCGTGAGTACCCCACCACCCCCCCCCCGCACACTTACAGCATCCCCGCACACTCACACTACCCCCCGCACACTTACAGCATCCCCGCCACACTCACACTACCCCCCGCACACTTACAGCATCCCCCGCACACTCACAGTACCCCCCGCACACTCACAGTACCCCCCGCACACTCACACTACCCCCCGCACACTCACAGTACCCCCCCGCACACTCACAGTACCCCCCGCACACTCACAGTACCCCCCGCACACTTACAGCATCCCCCGCACACTCACACTACCCCCCCGCACACTCACAGTACCCCCCCGCACACTTACAGCATCCCCCGCACACTCACACTACCCCCCGCACACTCACAGTACCCCCCGCATACTCACAGTACCCCCCGCACACTCACACTACCCCCCGCACACTCACAGTACCCCCCGCACACTCACAGTACCCCCCGCACACTCACAGTACCCCCCCGCACACTTACAGCATCCCCCGCACACTCCACACTACCCCCCCGCACACTCACAGTACCCCCCGCACACTTACAGCATCCCCCGCACACTCCACACTACCCCCCGCACACTCACAGTACCCCCCCGCACACTCACAGTACCCCCCCCGCACACTCACAGTACCCCCGCGCACACTCACACTACCCCCCGCACACTCACAGTACCCCCCGCACACTCACAGTATCCCCCGCACACTCACAGTATCCCCCGCACACTCACAGTACCCCCCGCACACTTACAGCATCCCCCGCACACTCACACTACCCCCCGCACACTCACAGTACCCCCCGCACACTCACAGTACCCCCCCGCACACTCACAGTACCCCCCGCACACTCACAGTACTTCCCGTCCACCCACAGTACTCCCCGTCCACCCACAGTACTCCCCGTCCACCCACACTACTCCCCATCCACCCACTGTACTCCCCGTCCACCCACAGTATCCCCTGTCCATCCACAGTATTCGCCGTCCACCCACAGTACTCCTCTTCCATCCACAGTACTCCCTGTCGGCCCACAGTACTCGCCGTCCACCCACAGTACTCCCCGTCCACCCACAGTACCCCCCATCCACCCACAGTACTCCCCGTCCACCCACAGTACTCCCCGTCCACCCACAGAACCCCCCGTTCAACCACAGTACTCCCGTCCACCCACAGTACTCCCCGTCCACCCACAGAACCCCCCGTCCACCACAGTACTCCCCGTCCACCCACAGTACTCGCCGTCCACACACAGTACTCCCCCGTCCACCTACAGTACTCCCCGTCTACCTACAGTACTCCCCGTCCACCCACAGTCGCCGTCCACCCACAGTTCCTCCCCGTCCACCCCAGTACTCGCCGTCCACCCACAGTACTCACCGTCCACCCACAGTACTCCCCGTCCACCTACAGTACTCCCCGTCCACCCACAGTACCCCCCGTCCACCACAGTACTCCCCGTTCACCCAGTACTCGCCGTCCACCCACAGTACTCCCCCGTCCACCCAGTACTCGCCGTCCACCCACAGTACTCCACGTCCACCCAGTACTCGCTGTTCACCCACAGTACTCCCCATTCACCAGTACTCGCCGTCCACCCACAGTACCCCCCGTCCACCCACAGTACCCCCCGTCCACCACAGTACTCTCCGTCCACCCACAGTACCCCCCGCCCACCCACAGTACTCCCCGTCCAGCCACAGTGCTGTCCACCCACAGTATTCCCCGTGCACTCACAGTACTCCCCGTCCGACCACAGTACTCCCCGTCCACCCACATTACTCCCCGTCCACC
>OZ025265.1:30827848-30872136 GCA_964019135.1 Arenicola marina
CCCCGCTGCAGGACTCCTCAGGCCCCCTGGTGGCGGAGAAGGGATACAACAGCCGGGCTCTGGAGGCGGCGGACAGTCGCCTTCAGGAGGGGCGGGTGGCAGGGGAGGGGTCCCACGGGGACGCCTCCCACTCCACCATTGCACCTGTCGACGTCAAGGGTGAGTGGAACGCTGCCTGCCTCAAGGTCGTTGAGTCTTCCGAGGGGAGTGATCACTGGCGTCACGTCTTTACGAGGCGGGACGACGCTAAGTGTAACGTCATGTAACGTATGCCACGTGTACTCTCGGAACCGGGAAGGCACTGAGTGTAACGTCGTGTAACGTATGTCACGTCTAATCTCTGAACCGGGAAGGCACTGAGTGTAACGTCGTGTAACGTATGTCACGTCTACTCTCTGAACCGGGAAGGCACCGAGTGTAACGTCGTGTTACGTCGTGTAACGTATGTCACGTACTCTCTGAACCGGGAAGGCACTGAGTGTAACGTCGTGTAACGTATGTCACGTCTACTCTCTGAACCGGGAAGACACCGAGTGTAACGTCGTGTTACGTATGTCACGTCTGCTCTCTGAACCGGTGAGGCACTGAGTGTAACGTCGTGTAACGTATGTCACGTCTACTCTCTGAACCGGGAAGGCACTGAGTGTAACGTCGTGTCACGTATGTCACGTCTACACTCTGAACCGGTGAGGCACTGAGTGTAACGTCGTGTAAGGTATGTCACGTCTACTCTCTGAACCGGGAAGGCACTGAGTGTAACGTCGTGTAACGTCGTGTAACGTATGTCACGTCTACTCTCTGAACCGGGAAGGCACTGAGTGTAACGTCGTGTAACGTATGTCACGTCTACTCTCTGAACCGGTGAGGCACTGAGTGTAACGTCATGTAACGTATGTCACGTCTACTCTCTGAAATGGGAAGGCACTGAGTGTAACGTCGTGTCACGTATGTCACGTCTACACTCTGAACCGGGAAGGCACTGAGTGTAACGTCGTGTAACGTATGTCACGTCTACTCTCTGAACCGGTGAGGCACTGAGTGTAACGTCGTGTAACGTATGTCACGTCTACTCTCTGAACCGGTGAGGCACTGAGTGTAACGTCGTGTAACGTATGTCACGTCTACTCTCTGAACCGGTGAGGCACTGAGTGTAACGTCATGTAACGTATGTCACGTCTACTCTCTGAAATGGGAAAGCACTGAGTGTAACGTCGTGTAACGTATGTCACGTCTACTCTCTGAACCGGTGAGGCACTGAGTGTAACGTCGTGTAACGTATGTCACGTCTACTCTCTGAACCGGTGAGGCACTGAGTGTAACGTCGTGTAACGTATGTCACGTCTACTCTCTGAAATGGGAAAGCACTGAGTGTAACGTCGTGTAACGTATGTCACGTCTACTCTCTGAACCGGTGAGGCACTGAGTGTAACGTCGTGTAACGTATGTCACGTCTACTCTCTGAACCGGTGAGGCACTGAGTGTAACGTCGTGTAACGTATGTCACGTCTACTCTCTGAACCGGTAAGGCACTGAGTGTAACGTCGTGTAACGTATGTCACGTCTACTCTCTGAACCGGGAAGGCACTGAGTGTAACGTCATGTAACGTCGTGTTACGTCATGTAACGTCGTGTTACGTCGTGTAATGTCGTGTTACGTCGTGTAACGTATGTCACCTTTTCCCTCTGTAAATGGTCTATTATTTCTAATGTATGTCTATTGATCTATTGGTCTATCTCACCTCTGTGGCTTGTGATTGGCAGGTTTGATTTTGGGTGCTCAAGAAGACTGCTCGCTCAGCCCGAAGGAGACTGTGGACTTCCCTCACTGTGAGAGCAAGATTGACGTGAGTATGGCTTGCAGACATCTGGTGACCTGTGGTAGTCCAGCGGATAAGCGACAAAATTAGGTCGAATTGTGCATTTTGTGGTAAAAGCATGAAATTTGGCACACTCGTCCCTGATACCATTGTAGTCAAATTTAGCTATAGTGTCAAGACAGATTTTACCCCTGGAAGCTCTGGCGGCCATTTTTCAAAATGGCGGACGAGGCCACTAATAATACCCAATATCTCGAAAATGAATACTCATAGAGCCTTTAATTTCATGTCTTTATATAGGTTTTCGCGGTCGATGAATTCAAAAAAACAATTATTGGGTATCTAGTAGCAACGGATCCGCCATTTTCCAAGATGGCGGCCAAGGCCAGTAATAATACTTAATATCTTGAAAACTAAGAGGCGTAAAACCATTATTTTGATGCCTATACATAGGTTTTCGGGTGCGCTGATTTCAAAAATGTGATTACTGAGTATGCAGGAGCAACGCGTCCGCCATTTTCCAAGATGGCGGACAAGGCTATCATTAATACTGAATATCTCGAAAACTAAGAGACATAGAACCGTTATTTTGATGCCTATACATAGGTTTTCGGGGTAGCCGAATTCAAATAAAATAGTATTGTGTATCTAGGAGCAACGCGTCCGCCATTTTCCAAGATGGCGGACAAGGTCGTCATTAATACTCAATATCTCGACAACCAAGAGACATAGAACCGTTATTTTGATGCCTATGCATGGGTTTTCTGAGACGCTGAATAAAAAACAACATAAACGGTCACTCCTTAAATTAGCAAGAAACGTTTTTGTAGGTCATTTGAACGCCGCCAGTCATTTATCACCAAAAGAACTGGATCAGCTGGAAAAAAGGTGGCCAACATTCGACTGCAAATGTGTATGACACACTTACAATGCCCGAAACACTGAAAGCTCTGACATAGTTTATAGAACAATAAGTTTGATAATAACTAAGGTCACGTCCATTTACAATAAGTTTCCATGGTATTCAAAACATCATGTGCAGCAACTAAGCAACATACATATTTCGTTACCATGGGAATAATTGTTCGTCAGCGACTCTTACAAACATGCAAGAGCCTGTGTTTAAATGGAACAAGAATGTGGAACATCTATGTTTATTATAAGCTGTTATAATGTTTATCGATGATCTGGTAGTTTCTGCCCTATAATTGATATTGACCAGATCACCAAAATATGACGTTTGTAAATACGACTACATAATAACACCATGTTATTATGATATTGATGGTTTTTATGCTAGATCTACTTAAACGGAAACCGACACAAATCAACAACGGTAACCAGCAACAATAGAAGCCGGCACAAATCGTAACCAGTAACAATAGTTACAAGTGATAAATACGATTATCCCTAGGGTTACGCTCGTATGGAAACAACTGTTTAAACACTTGCAAGCAAGCGGATACATTCAAATGTATAATATATAATTAGGCATACTTTGTGTATACAATAATGGCTTAAGGATGCTATCAAATGCAAAAGTCATTAGCCTAAACACGGAGTCATCACCTACGAAACCAACAGACTGGTCTAAATGCATTATATGCCAAGAAGACAGTACGGAAAAGCTGCGCTGTCCAAACCTCTCAAAAAAAAGTACTGTTGGAGCAGTACCCATTCTTTACATGACTCGTTCCAATCTCTACATGTCTCATCCCAATCTCTAGATGTTTCCATCCCATTCTTTACATGACTCGTTCCAATCTCTACATGTCTCATCCCACCCTCTACATGTCCCATCCCAATCTCTGCATGAATAATCCCAATCTCTACATCTTCTATCCCAATCTCTACATGTCCCATCCCAATCTCTACAAGTCTCATCCCACTCTCTACATGTCCCATCCCAATCTCTGCATGAATAATCCCAATCTCTACATCTTCTATCCCAATCTCTACATGTCTCATCCCAATCTCTACATGTCCCATCTCAATCTCTAGATTTTCCATCCCAATCTCCACGTGACTCGTTCCAATCTCTACATGTCTCATCCCAATCTCTACATGTCCCATCCCAATCTCTACGTGTCCCATCCCAATCTCTACATGTCCCATCCCAATCTCTAGGTTTTCCATCCCATTCGTTACATGACTCGTTCCAATCTCTACATGTCTCATCTCAATCGCTACATGTCCCATCCCAATCTCTGGATGAATAATCCCAATCTCTACATGTCCCATCCCAATCTCTACATGTCCCATCTCAATCTCTAGATTTTCCATCCCAATCTCCACGTGACTCGTTCCAATCTCCACGTGACTCGTTCCAATCTCTACATGTCTCATCCCAATCTCTACATGTCCCATCTCAATCTCTAGATTTTCCATCCCAATCTCCACGTGACTCGTTCCAATCTCTACATGTCCCATCCCAATCTCTGCATGTCCCATCCCAATCTCTGCATGCCCCATCCCAATCTCTAAATGTCTCATCCCAATCTCTTCGTGTTTCATCCCAATCTCTATTGGTGACCTTCATGCTATAAATGGGGCCGGCCCGATAGCTCAGTGGGCTAGAGCGCTCGCCCTGAGTGCTCTGGTCACCTGAGAGCCTAACGGCACGTGGGTCGGTGGTTTGAGCCCCGCTGTGGCCATGTCTGTGTGGTCGCGGGATAAAGATCCCATGTCCTTCTTCGCAAAGAGTAGGGGGGTTACCCCCGGGGACATGGCTCCACTCTCCCTTCCTTCCTTCACCTATTGAAGCAATATGATCAAAAGTGGTTAAAGCGTCCTGAATAACCAACCAACCGCAATCGAATGAAATGTTAAACACGTGACAGGTGTTAACCACGTGCTAACCACGTGTCCACCACGTGGGTTCGCGTCACACCCACGTGTCACGCGTTAGGAGTAACCTTGCAGTGAGCGGCCTGACGTTGTTGTTACAGTGGATGCGGCTTCACTGGCGATCGGACCCCTGCTACGCCCAGTATGGCGTGGACGGCAACCCGTGTTCCTTCCGGGTCTATCTCAGCGAGGTAAGTGACCCCCCGAACCGACACGCGCGCCCCTAGCGGCGGAGAGCCCTGCTGCATCCCCTAGCGGCGGAGAGCCCTGTTGCACCCCCTAGCGGCGGAGAGCCCTGCTGCACCCCCTAGCGGCGGAGAGCCCTGCTGCACCCCCTAGCGGCGGAGAGCCCTGTTGCACCCGCTAGCGGCGGAGAGCCCTGCTGCACCCCCTAGCGGCGGAGAGCCCTGCTGCACCCCCTAGCCGCGGAGAGCCCTGCTGCACCCCCTAGCGGCGGAGAGCCCTGCTGCACCCCCTAGCCGCGGAGAGCCCTGCTGCACCCCCTAGCGGCGGAGAGGCCCGTTGCCCCCCAGCCCGCCCCATCCCGTCCCTTCTGTACACCAGGTGGTGGCCAGTACATATAGAGCTGGGGCATAGTCATTCCTGCCCATTTCCTTCTTTCAATGTATGGATAACACTTTGATCAACGTATATACTCCATTTTCCTCCGGTTCCCGGCAGGTGGAGAAGTGGTGCCCCCTGTTGCCCGGGCGACGCTCCATCCAGTTCAATAAGACTGGGGGTGACGAGAGGGTCAAGGCCGTTCCCAACGTGCGCCTGGAGGGACTCCTGAACAAGCTGCGCGACCCGGGACAGCGCCAGAACTACGCCTGGATACGGCAGCGCATCACGCGACTGTGGCCTGGATGGGTGGACGGCCTGCGCCACCTAGCGGACAAACAGAACTTCACCTTTCGAGAGCAGAAGCGGGTCAGTCGGTGTCGCATCAAGAATCCACGTGGTGGCGCCTTCTGGTGACGCCGCCTGGTGACGCCGCCTGGTGACGCCGCCTGGTGACGCCGCCTGGTGACGCCGCCTGGTGACGCCGCCTGGTGACGCCGCCTAGTGACGCCGCCTGGTGACGCCGCCTGGTGATGCCGCCTTTTGTCCCTTCTGGTGACGCCGCCTGGTGACGCCGCCTGGTGACGCCGCCTGGTGACGCCATCTGGTGACGCCGCCTGGTGACGCCGCCTGGTGTAAATTTATGTTGAAAATGTGCCAAGTAATATCTGTTGACATATATCTGTTTACACAATATGTAATGTTAACAGGTGGATTACACAACTTGAATGCCATAGTGTAACATAGTGTGTACCACCAAGTAGTGCTGTCTATGTAATAGTTTGTACTTGGGCACATCTTCCCATTATAGTATGACCCCTGTGCCTTACCATATCAGTGCTCCCACCTCCCACACTATATCGTGTCCCTCCCCCACACCTTACCAGTGTCCCCACCCCCACACTACATCAGTGTCGCTCCCCCACACCTTGCCAGTGTCCCCACCCCCCACACCATGTCAGCGTCCCCACCCTCCAACCCATATCAGTGCCCCGACACCCACCCCCACGCTGCATCAGTGCCCCCACCCCACACCATATCATTGTGCCGACCCCCAAACCATATCATTGTGCCGACCCCCAAACCATATCAGTGTCTCCACCCCATATCAGTGCCCCCAGCCCCACCATATATCGTGTCCCGCCCCCACAACTTACAAGTCTCCACACAGCTTCCCTCCACCCCCCTTACACCATACACCGTTCACAGTGCCCTGTCTCAGTGTCGTGTTGCCTCCGCTACACAGCCCCCCCCCTCCTCGCTGGTTACAGCCACCCCTCTTACCCCCTTACAGCCCCCCGCCTCCTCCCTCACGGTCCCCCCCCCCCTCACAGCCCCCCCTCCTTCCCCCTCATAGCCCCAGCCTCCCCCTCACAGCCACCCCCCCCCTCCTCCCCCCTCCACAGCCCCTCCCCCCCCCGTGTACAATACCATCTCTCAAGTCTTCAAAATGTCGTGTTGCCTCCGCCAAGTCTTGGTTCACACAGCCTCCCCCCTCCTCCCCCTCACAGCCCCACCCCTCACAGCCCCCCCCCCCCTCCGTTCACAGTGCCGTGTCTCAGTGTCGTGTTGCCTCCGCCAGGTCTTGGTTCACCTGGGACTGTTGTCGGAGGAGACTCAGTGGCACTTTGCCGACAGGGCCTTCACGGGTAAACGTCTGTCTGTGTGTCCGCAATAGGGGTGTCCCTGTACAGGAGTGTCCCTGTACAGGGGTGTCCTTGTACAGGGGTGTCTCTGTACAGGGGTGTCTCTGTACAGGGGTGTCTCTGTACAGGGGTGTCTCTGTACAGGGGTGTCTCTGTACAGGGGTGTCTCTGTACAGGGTGTCTCTGTACAGGGGTGTCTGTACAGGGGTGTCTCTGTACAGGGGTGTCTCTGTACAGGGGTGTCTCTGTACAGGGGTGTCTCTGTACAGGGGTGTCTTTGTACAGGGGTGTCTCTGTACAGGGTGTCCCTGTGGTATTGTATGGTATGGTATGGGTGGTGGTATGGGGTGGTGGGGGTGACTGGCACTGCCACGTGGTCAGGCGGCAGAGAGAGTGGGAAAGAGGTATATAGAGTGAGACTGAGAGTAAGAGAGAGTGAGAGTGTGAGAGTGGGAGTGTCACTCAGAGTGAGTAAGAGAGGGTGAGTCTGAGTGTAAGAGTGTCAGAGTGAAAGTGTGAGGGTTTGAGCTACCCTGACTGTGGTAGAGTGAGTTAGTGAGTGAGTGAGAGTGAAGAGTGAGTGGGAGTGAGATTGAGAGTGAGTTAGAGTGAGAGTGACACTGAGTGTGAGGGAGGCAGAGAGGGCATTAGGATGAGTCACAGAGAGAGTTAAGGTGAGAATGCGAGAGACGAGAGTGTGAGAGAGTGAAAGAGAGAAACCGAGAGTGAGAAACAGTTGAAGAGAGGATGATGGTGGAGCCAGAAGAATGAGATGAAGAGAGGAGGAGGACCCTCACCTCTTGGGACTATTTTCTGGTGACGGAGGGTTACTACTTCATTCTGGCCCTCTGCCACAGCCTTCTCTGTTGCACATGTGCTGAGGCCTGCGCCAACCTCCCACATCCGGCAACAACCAAGGATACCCACCCGCCGCTTATCCTTGAGATTATATCGACACACCGCCCGTCTGGTTTCTTGAACAACTGACATGAGGCCTTATAATTTTGCCTTATCCTGTTGGTTTTATGTACGCCATTAGGAGCACTTTCATTTTGTGGTTGCGTCTTATTTTGCGTTTTGTGTTGGGGAATCACCTGCCTGTTTTTGTTGTCATTATGATGTAAAATCTACGATTTTACGGCAAAACGATTTTTTCGCAAAACGCGACATTTCGTTCTGTAACTTTACCCATCGATAGGTATCCGACATGGCGCGGTCAAGTTCGTTAGCGGGGTATGTAGGTCAAAGGTCAAGGTCATAAAATTTGTTTGTTTGTTCCTTAACCATTGGTAGATGGGACCAAAAATCGGGAAAGTCGCTATAACGTTCACAGTTCTCTTTTAATGACGCTGTACATTATGTCACGTATTGAGCCCGTAGGTAACTTGTATCACGTCTTGGAATTGTGCAAATCGCTTAAGTAGTTTTTCTGCAAAAAAATTGCTAAACTTTAACATAGGACCCTACGAGAGCTATTAACTATTAAGAACAGCTGGCCTACATCAATTGTCAGGGTCACCACACCACGGCATGTCTTACCATATCATAACAATACGCGGCGGCTCACCTATCTGCTAATGAAGGACAGAACGACAGCGAGGCGTTGGGCGATCGCGAGCGGTGAAGATCGAGTGCCATGGTGCGAGTGTGTGTAGGGGGCGGGCGGGTTCAAGCCGGTGTGATGGGGTGATGTAGCGCCTGAATGGTGTGGGGGTGGGGGTCGAAGCGCAGTTGAGTGGGTATTTTGCGCAGGGCAAGGACGATGAAATCGTATCCATGTTGACCAACACAAGGAGCCCTTGGCTGGCATGCTAACAATGACCCACCCGTGTGTCGTTTTGTAGGTCAGTGGGCGGGGCTTAGCGCGAAGACATATTCTGGTTTTTACATTTTGTGTCATCTCACCCTACGCGTGACGCAATCTCGTAATTAATTCTTCGCTCATTATTTATTGGATGCGTCAGTTTGTTCTGCCTTATAGCGGTTTGTTTTCTGTATCAGGTGCTGGTTCATCTTGGTTTGCTCAGTAAAAAGTCTGGATTCAAGATAGCGGAGAACAGCTTCAAGGGTATGCCGCCTACTGTGTGTGTGCCCTGTCAGTACCCGACGGTAGTAGACTTCAGTATAAACTTAATGTCTCTCTGTGTATATGTGTATATATATATATGCATATATATATATAATGTGTATATATTATGACTTCTATGGCTTACTGGAATATATTGGTTATGGACAGCCGAGCAGTATATTAATGATACTTTTATGTTCTTACTTCATTATATCTGTAACTATGGTAAAAACATTTTGGTAGTTAAATGTATTACGATCTGTCAAACTATTTGATATAATATCTGTAACTGTGTTAAAACATTTTGGTAATTAAATGTATTAAACTAATCACGATCTGTGACTTTATTTCAAAGTATCCTAAAATCAGCCAGATGAAGAACGTATGAATGATCGATTTGTGTAGCAATTAAAATAATTTGATATCTGATGTTTTTGCTGATATCGGCTTCTGTAACATGTTCGCTCCTACACCACCAGATAGGGTGACGTTTGGTGTACGTCATGAAACAGGATATTGTTGCCGTAACTTTTTAGGCCCACACCAACAAGATCAAAGAATGAACATTTCTCTTTCTCAACAAATATGTTGTTTGACAGAAAAAAACGGAGAGACACTGGGTGACGTGGCGGTGACGTGGAGTAAAATAGAGCGACATGGCGTGGCAAGGTGACATACAATGACGTGGAGTGACGTGGGGTGACAGAGTGACATGTGACATGGAGTGACATGTGACATGGAGTGACATGTGACATGGAGTGACATGTTACGTAGCATAACGTGTACTGACTTGGGGTGCCATAGAGTGACGTGGAGCGACATGAAGTGACATGGAGTGACATGGAGTGACGTGTAATGACATGGATTGACGTGGGGTGGAGTGACATGGCTGACGTGGAGTGACATGGCTGACGTGGAGTGACATGGCTGACGTGGAGTGACATGGCTGACGTGTAGTGACATGGGGTGACATGGTGTGACATAGTGGGACATGGTGTGACGTGGAGTGACATGGGGTGACATGGAGTGACGTGGGGTGACGGAGTGACATGAATTGACGTGTAATGACATGGAGTGGCGTGTAGTGACATGGCTGACGTGGAGTGACATGGAGTGACGTGTAGTGACATGTGAGTGTAGTGACGGTGGAGTGACATAAAATGCTGTAGCGGGGGCTTCCTTCCCTAGGCGGTCCGCTGGGGGAGCTGGTCCAATGGAGTGACGTCATAGCGTCTCTATACATCCTGGGTCATGACCTCGTCATCACCAGTGAGGTGGACCAACTCGCCGCGTGAGTACACGTGCACCGGAAACATACCTCCAAACTGGTCATGTCGTCTGGTGTGCCCATGGCGATTTTACTAAACATTAACCGAAGAGTAAACTATATATGGAAATAAGAAAAAAAAATGTATGGACGATTATAGATATTAATTACATAATATTTCATTGACACTAGCATAATTTATTTGTCAAATTAATTTTCCAAATGTGAGCTGTGTTTCTTTCATATATCACATTTATTAAGGATCGAATTATTATTTTGGTTGAATAAACGCTATTGAATCTATTGAATCTACTTCGTACATGACAATGTCGCTGATCTGATCTGATCTTATCTGATCTGATCTCACACAATCATTTCTCCCTGGTATATGTGGTCCGGTGTCTTAATTATCAAGAGATGGCATATCTGGGTGTTCGTAGAATGACCTGTAATTGTGTTTCCCATCTACGTTATTACAAGGATGATGGGCGTGGTATATATAGGCCATGATATCTCTCCACTGTAACATTTACTACAATAGCATTCCATCTAATTTGTTTCCATGTAGGTGTGTACAAGATCCCATGTGCATGTGTTTACCACGTAAGGTTTTATTTTGATATCCTTAGTAAGGTGTTTTTTTCCTTGCACGCGTTCAAGCATAATGGTCCCTTGTACGCTTTCTACAATGATATCCCCTGTACGCTTTCTACGATGATATCCCCTGTACGCTTTTGACGATGATATCCCCTGTACGCTTTTGACGATGATATCCCCTGTACGCTTTTGACGATGATATCCCCTGTACGCTTTTGACGATGATATTTTCTGTACGTTTTCATGCAATGATATTCTCTGTAGGTATTTTTACAGTGATATTCTCTGTAGGGTTTTTACAGTGATATTCTCTGTAGGGTTTTTACAGTGATATTCTCTGTAGGGCTTTTACAGTGATATTCTCTGTAGGGTTTTTACAGTGATATTCTCTGTAGGGCTTTTACAGTGATATTCTCTGTAGGGTTTTTACAGTGATATTCTCTGTAGGGTTTTTACAGTGATATTCTCTGTAGGGCTTTTACAGTGATATTCTCTGTAGGGTTTTTACAGTGATATTCTCTAGGGTTTTTACAGTGATATTCTCTGTAGGGCTTTTACAGTGATATTCTCTGTAGGGTTTTTACAGTGATATTCTCTGTAGGGTTTTTACAGTGATATTCTCTGTAGGGTTTTTACAGTGATATTCTCTGTAGGGCTTTTACAGTGATATTCTCTGTAGGGTTTTTACAGTGATATTCTCTGTACGTTTTCATGCAGTGATATTCTCTGTAGGATTTCTACAGTGATACTCTCTGTAGGATTTCTGCAGTGACAATTCCTGTAGGTTTCCTACAATGATACTCACTACAGGTTTCCTACAGTGATACTCCCTATAGGTTTTCTACAATGATATTCCCTGTACCCTTTCTACGGTGATATTCACTTCCCGTAGATTTTGAGGCAATGACACTCCCTGTAGATTTTGAGGCAATGACACTCCCTGTAGATTTACAGGCAATGACACTCCCTGTAGATTTACAGGCAATGACACTCCCTGTAGATTTACAGGCAATTACGCTCCATGTAGATTTTCAGGCAATGTCACTCTTTAGATTTTCATGCAATGACAATGTCAGAACTCGGGTGTCCTGTTTTTGTTAGTGCTTTGCAGACGCTTGACCTGGATTGGAAGACCCGTTGTGCCTCTCCTTCAATAGGTGGCGCCCTCTCTTCAAAGGTCATACTCACAGATATCACTGGCCTAAAACAGCTGAAACGTCACGTCGTCTTTCGAAGGCAAAACGATAAGTTTAGGTAAAGCTTCATGGGCTGCCACAGTGGTGCACGTGACCCTCACCTTGCCTACGTGACCCCCACGTGGCCTACGTGACCCCCACGTGCCCTACGTGATCCCATTTGGCCTACGTGACACCACCTGGCCTACGTGACCCCCACCTGGTCTACGTGACCCCCACCTGGCCTACGTGACCCACCTGGCCTACGTGACCCCCACCTGGCCTACGTGACCCCCACCTGGTCTACGTGACCCCCACCTAGCCTACGTGACCCCACCTGGCCTACGTGACCCACCTGGCCTACGTGACCCCCACCTGGCCTACGTGACCCCCACCTGGTCTACGTGACCCCCACCTGGCCTACGTGACCCCACCTGGCCTACGTGACCCCCACCTGGCCTACGTGACCCCCACCTGGCCTACGTGACCCACCTGGCCTATGTGACCCCCACCTGGTCTACGTGACCCCCACCTGGTCTACGTGACCCCCACCTGACCTACGTGACCCCCACCTGGTCTACGTGACCCCCACCTGGCCTACGTGACCCCACCTGGCCTACGTGACCCCCACCTGGCCTACGTGACCCCCACCTGGCCTACGTGACCCCCACCTGGCCTACGTGACCCACCTGGCCTACGTGACCCCCACCTGGTCTACGTGACCCCCACCTGGCCTACGTGACCCCCACCTGGTCTACGTGACCCCCACCTGGCCTACGTGACCCCCACCTGGCCTACGTGACCCTCACCTGGCCTACGTGACCCACCTGGCCTACGTGACCCCCACCTGGTCTACGTGACCCCCACCTGGCCTACGTGACCCCACTTGGCCTACGTGACCCCCACCTGGCCTACGTGACCCTCACCTGGCCTGCGTGATCCCACTTGGCTTACGTGACCCCCACCTGGCCTACGTGACCCACCTGGCCTACGTGACCCCCACCTGGCCTACGTGAGCCTCACCTGGCCTGCGTGATCCCACTTGGCTTACGTGACCCCCACCTGGCCTCCGTGACCCGACTTGGCCTACGGTACCCCACCTGGCCTACGTTAAACCACATGGCCTGCGTGACCCCCACGTGGCTTACGTGACCCCCACGTGGCCTACGTCACCCCACCTGGCCTAGGTGACACCATCTGACCTACGTGACCCCCACCTGGCCTACGTGACCCCCACCTGGCCTACGTGACCCCACCTGGCCTACGTGACACCACCTGGCCTACGTGACGTGACCACCAATTGACCACACACCGTTCCTCACTATGGAACGAGGCCATCAAAAATGTCGCTTCCCGTTGTTATTTCTTCAGGATCCCGAATGACGTCACTTCCCTAGGTATTTCTTCTTTAGGATCCAGAACAATGGCGTCACATCCCTGGGTATTTCTTCTTCAGGGTGCTGAACACTAACGTCACTTCCGTTGATATTTCTTCTTCAGGACCCTGAACCATGACGTCACTTCCTTTAGTATTCTTTTTAAGGACCCTGCACAGTGACGTCACTCCCCTTGGTATTTCTTCTTCAAGATGCAGAACAATGGCGTCACATCCCTTGGTATTTGTTCTTCAGGACCCTGAACCATGACGTCACTTTCTTTAGTATTCTTTTTAATGACCCTGCACAGTGACGTCACTCCCCTTGGTATTTCTTCTTCAAGATGCAGAACAATGGCGTCACATCCCTTGGTATTTGTTCTTCAGGACCCTGAACCATGACGTCACTTTCTTTAGTATTCTTTTTAAGGACCCTGCACAGTGACGTCACTCCCCTTGGTATTTCTTCTTCAAGATGCAGAACAATGGCGTCACATCCCTTGGTATTTGTTCTTCAGGACCCTGAACCATGACGTCACTTTCTTTAGTATTCTTTTTAATGACCCTGCACAGTGACGTCACTCCCCTTGGTATTTCTTCTTCAGGATCTGGAACAATGACGTCGGGTCCCATGGTGTTTCCTCTGCATCCTGAATAATGGGGTCACATTCCCATGGTAATTCGTCAGGATCCTGAACCATGACGTCACTTCTCTTGGTATTTCTTCTTCAGGATCCTGGGCAAGTTGCCGACGGCCGAGTCCCAGTGTCAGAGTCGCGAGCAGCTTCCCCTCGACATGATCCTGACAGATATTGTGGGCCTCATCCAGTTTAAAAAACGCGTCAAAAGTGGATATGGAAAGTTCAGGTACCATCATGGTGGAATGTGTCTTATGATGTCTTACATCAGGGAAGTCCTTTCGTTGCCGTGGCGTTCTTATACATATTAAGCCCTCTGAACAGTGCTGGACATTTGTGAAGGTCTTTAACATCAAATGGTACGAGCCTCAAGAGTAGATTCCACTGGGCTTCACAGCGGGGTGAAGCCCAGTGAGGCCCTACCTCACGCCCTACCCTCTTATTAAATATCACTACTACAGATAGCATATCTTGGCCGCGCCAAATTGTATTAATTTGATAAAGTCAAAGTGGGAAACATTACGAAGAACTTAAGGAGCGTCCGTATATATTATGTTGTGTCTGTAAGTAATTAACAACAATAAAAAACAAAAACAAAACTGGACTGCCCTCTTACACTGTTCCACTTATTCTACACTCCTCTGCCCCACATCATTTGTGCCACGTGCTCTGCCGGGGCCGGCGCGACAGCTCGGTGGGCTAGAGCGCTCGCATTGAGTGCTCTGGTCACCTGAGAGCCTAACGGCACGTGGGTCGGTGGTTCGAGCCCTGCTGTGGTCATGTCTGTGTGGTTGCAGGATAAAGTTCCCATGTCTTTCTTCGTAAAGAGTAGGGAGTTACCCCCGGGGACATGGCTCCACCTTCCCTTCCTTCTCCCATTGACGCGATATGACCAAAAGTGGTTAAAGCGTCCTGAATAACCAACCAAACCACGTGCTCTGCCCCACTAGCCCTGCCCCACTAGCCCTGCCCCACTAGCCCTGCCCCACTAGCCCTGCCCCAACTGCCCTCGCCCCTGTTGTATGTTGTTTCGTTGAACCCCCGACGCGTTTTACGCCTAGGTACCAAAGCGGTGTATTGTCTTGGTGAGCCCTGGCTTTAGGTTGCTCTCTTTTCTTTCCTGTCTCCACCTCATCTGGGGGGGGGGGGGGGGTGGGGGGGAATTCATAAACCACACTTAAGCTACGCCAATAAACCTAGTGGAAAAATTGTCGAACGATTATCGGGTTCCCAATACATAAAAATATTCTTCAATGTAATTTTAGCCCTTTCCATATTGCAGAAAATCCGCTTCTTGTGTGTCTACTTATGTTTTATGAACCCGATAATCGTTCGACACATCTTCCACTTAGCGCTCAGTCTGGTGGCGTAGCCTAAGTGGCGATTATGAATACGGCCCCAGGGGCCCCTGTGCCCTACGCTTGACTAAATGCTGACTCAGCCGTTTCCATATCTTGTCCAACTTCAATATTAACACTGCTTCCTTTTCGTGTCAAACTTTTATTAACCTGTTATTTCAGTGATTTTCCCCTTTATTTGGCCCAGCTCATTTTGCATTTGTTCGCTATATTGCATGTATTTTTTTTGGAAATTTTTGTTTATTTGCATGTGTTTTTTAAATAATTTTTGCTCTTTTGCATGTATTTAAAAAAATATATTTTGCTTCTTTGCATGTATTATTTTGTATTTTTTATAATTGTGTGTGTGTTTGAGTTCTGTGTCCGCTTAACATCTGTCATGTTGGGTTGCTTGTTTCATATCACCCGTATTGTAATAAGTTCAAGTAACATTGTTGATACCTTAGTATACATTGCTAACTGCGTGATGTGAATCAATTTATTTTACTTGACTTGACTTTTACGATAAATATAATGAACAGATATATAGGCAATAATATATAAGACATATTTATATATATGAAAATAGACACACATATTAGCTAAACGAACGTATAACTGCATCTGCTGTAATATAATTTGTCAATTATGACGTAACGACGTTATTTTACGACGTCACGTTATATTATGACGTCACGACGTTACATTATGACGTCACGACGTTACATTACGACGTCACGATTTGTACATTATGACGTCACAATGGTATTTGGCACCCTACAGCTGCCTGTTGCGGATCATCGACTCGTTTGGCACGGAACCCGCCTTCAACCTGGAACCCTTCGCCAAGGCCCACCACCTGAAGACACAGTGGGGCATGCAGAACCTCATCCCACAGCAGTTCTTCACCATGTTCCGTGAGTCTCACTCTGCAAAACCGCCAATGCTGTACCAAACTGGCCATTTTATACCAAGCGTCCCATTCCATACCAAGCCACCCATTTTATACCAAACCGCCCATGCTGTACCAAACTGCCCATTTTATACCAAGCATCCCATTCCATACCAAGCCACCCATTTTATACCAAACCGCCCATGCTGTACCAAACTGCCCATTTTATACCAAGCATCCCATTCCATACCAAGCCACCCATTTTATACCAAACCGGTCATTCTGTACCAAACTGCCCATTTTATACCAAGCATCCCATTCCATACCAAGCCACCCATTTATACCAAACCGGTCACTCTGTACCAAACTGGCCATTTTATACCAAGCATCCCATTCCATAACAAGCCACCCATTTTATACCAAACCGGTCATTCTGTACCAAACTGGCCATTTTATACCAAGCGTCCCATTCCATACCAAGCCAGCCATTTTATACCAAACCAGTCATTCTGTACCAAACTGGCCATTTTATACCAAGTGTCCCATTCCATAACAAGCCACCCATTTTATACCAAACCGGTCATTCTGTACCAAACTGGCCATTTTATACCAAGCGTCCCATTCTGTACCAAACTGGCCATTTTATACCAAGCATCCCATTCTGTACCAAACTGGCCATTTTATACCAAGCGTCCCATTCCATACCAAGCCACCCATTTTATACCAAACCGCCCATTCTGTACCAAACTGGCCATTTTATACCAAGCGTCCCATTCCATACCAAGCCACCCATTTTATACCAAACCGCCCATGCTGTACCAAACTGGCCATTTTATACCAAGCTGCCCATTCCATACCAAGCCACCCATTTTATACCAAACCGCCCATTCTATACCAAACCACCCATTCTGTGCCAAACCGATCATTCTATACCAAACCAGCCATTTTATGCCATACCGATCATTCTATACTAAACCGCCCATTCTATACCAAGCCGGCTATTCTATGCCAAGCCGCCCATTCTATACCGAACCACCCATTTTATACCAAGCCACCCATTCTATACCAAACCACCCATTCTATAACACGCCGCCCATTCTATACCAAGCCGCCCATTCTATACCAAACCGCCCATTCTATACCAAGCCACTCATTTTACACCAAGCCATCCAATCTATACCAAACGACCCATTCTATACCAAGCCGCCCATTCTATACCAAACCGCCCATTCTATACCAAGCCACCCATTTTACACCAAGCCATCCAATCTATACCAAACCGCCCATTATATACCAAACCGCTCATTCTATACCAAACCGCCCATTCTATACCAAGCCGCCCATCCTATGCCAAACCGATCCTTCTATACCAAGCCAGCCATTCTATACCAAACTGCCCATTCTATACCAAGCTAGCCATTCTATACCAAACCGCCCAATCTGTGTCATTCTATACCAAGCGCTGCTCTGCCTTCTGCCTTCAGCTCACTCCTCGGACAACTCTTTCATGGGTTTCGTGGTCGAGCAACACCTTAACGACAGCGTGGCTGACAGCGGCGTGCGCAAGAAGAATCAAGCGGTGGTGTACGGCAAGGCTGAGTACATGTGGCAGGTGAGTGACGGTCAGTCAGGGGGGTCAGCGACTCACCATGTCAGTGACGGTCAGTCAGTGGGGTCAGCGACTCACCATGTCAGTGACGGCCAATCCGGGGGCTCAGCGACTCACCATGTCAGTGACGGTCAGTCAGGGGGGTCAGCGACTCACCATGTCAGTGACGGTCAGTCAGGGGGGTCAGCGACTCACCGTGTCAGTGACGGTCAGTCAGGGGGGTCAGCGACTCACCATGTCAGCGACGGTCAGTCAGGGGGGTCAGCGACTCACCATGTCAGTGACGGTCAGTCAGGGGGGTCAGCGACTCACCATGTCAGCGACGGTCAGTCAGGGGGGTCAGCGACTCACCATGTCAGTGACGGTCAGTCAGGGGGGTCAGCGACTCCCCATGTCAGGGACGGTCAGTCAGGGGGGTCAGCGACTCACCATGTCAGGGACGGTCAGTCAGGGGGGTCAGCGACTCACCATGTCAGTGACGGTCAGTCAGGGGGGTCAGCGACTCACCATGTCAGTGACGGTCAGTCAGGGGGGTCAGCGACTCCCCATGTCAGGGACGGTCAGTCAGGGGGGTCAGCGACTCACCATGTCAGTGACGGTCAGTCAGGGGGGTCAGCGACTCCCCATGTCAGGGACGGTCAGTCAGGGGGGTCAGCGACTCATCATGTCAGTGACGGTCAGTCAGGGGGGTCAGCGACTCACCGTGTCAGTGAAGGTCAGTCAGGGGGGTCAGCGACTCACCATGTCAGCGACGGTCAGTCAGGGGGGTCAGCGACTCACCATGTCAGTGACGGTCAGTCAGGGGGGTCAGCGACTCACCGTGTCAGTGAAGGTCAGTCAGGGGGGCCAGCGACTCACCATGTCAGCGACGGTCAGTCAGGGGGGTCAGCGACTCACCATGTCAGTGACGGTCAGTCAGGGGGGTCAGCGACTCACCATGTCAGTGACGGTCAGTCAGGGGGGTCAGCGACTCACCATGTCAGGGACGGTCAGTCAGGGGGGTCAGCGACTCACCATGTCAGTGACGGTCAGTCAGGGGGGTCAGCGACTCACCATGTCAGTGACGGTCAGTCAGGGGGGTCAGCGACTCACCATGTCAGTGACGGTCAGTCAGGGGGGTCAGCGACTCCCCATGTCAGGGACGGTCAGTCAGGGGGGTCAGCGACTCATCATGTCAGTGACGGTCAGTCAGGGGGGTCAGCGACTCACCGTGTCAGTGAAGGTCAGTCAGGGGGGTCAGCGACTCACCATGTCAGCGACGGTCAGTCAGGGGGGTCAGCGACTCACCATGTCAGTGACGGTCAGTCAGGGGGGTCAGCGACTCACCGTGTCAGTGAAGGTCAGTCAGGGGGGTCAGCGACTCACCATGTCAGCGACGGTCAGTCAGGGGGGTCAGCGACTCACCATGTCAGTGACGGTCAGTCAGGGGGGTCAGCGACTCCCCATGTCAGTGACGGTCAGTCAGGGGCGTCAGCGACTCACCATGTCAGCGACGGTCAGTCAGGGGGGTCAGCGACTCACTATGTTAGGGACGGTCAGTCAGGGGGGTCAGCGACTCACCATGTCAGTGACGGTCAGTCAGGGGGGTCAGCGACTCACCGTGTCAGTGACGGTCAGTCAGGGGGGTCAGCGACTCACCGTGTCAGTGACGGCCAGTCAGGGGGGTCAGCGACTCACTATGTTAGGGACGGTCAGTCAGGGGGGTCAGCGACTCACCGTGTCAGTGACGGTCAGTCAGGGGGGTCAGCGACTGTCAGTGACGGTCAGTCAGGGGGGTCCGCGACTCACTATGTTAGGGACGGTCAGTCAGGGGGGTCAGCGACTCACCGTGTCAGTGACGGTCAGTCAGGGGGATCAGCGACTCACCGTGTCAGTGACGGTCAGTCAGGGGGGTCAGCGACTCACTATGTTAGGGACGGTCAGTCAGGGGGGTCAGCGACTCACTATGTTAGGGACGGTCAGTCAGGGGGGTCAGCGACTCACCGTGTCAGTGACGGTCAGTCAGGGGGGTCAGCGACTCACCATGTCAGTGACGGTCAGTCAGGGGGGTCAGCGACTCACCATGTCAGCGACGGTCAGTCAGGGGGGTCAGCGACTCACTATGTTAGGGACGGTCAGTCAGGGGGGTCAGCGACTCACCATGTCAGTGACGGTCAGTCAGGGGGGTCAGCGACTCACCGTGTCAGTGACGGTCAGTCAGGGGGGTCAGCGACTCACCGTGTCAGTGACGGTCAGTCAGGGGGGTCAGCGACTCACTATGTTAGGGACGGTCAGTCAGGGGGGTCAGCGACTCACCGTGTCAGTGACGGTCAGTCAGGGGGGTCAGCGACTCACCGTGTCAGTGACGGTCAGTCAGGGGGGTCAGCGACTCACTATGTTAGGGACGGTCAGTCAGGGGGTCAGCGACTCACCGTGTCAGTGACGGTCAGTCAGGGGGGTCAGCGACTCACCATGTCAGTGACGGTCAGTCAGGGGGGTCAGCGACTCACCATGTCAGCGACGGTCAGTCAGGGGGGTCAGCGACTCACTATGTTAGGGACGGTCAGTCAGGGGGGTCAGCGACTCACCATGTCAGTGACGGTCAGTCAGGGGGGTCAGCGACTCACCGTGTCAGTGACGGTCAGTCAGGGGGTCAGCGACTCACCGTGTCAGTGACGGTCAGTCAGGGGGGTCAGCGACTCACTATGTTAGGGACGGTCAGTCAGGGGGGTCAGCGACTCACCATGTCAGTGACGGTCAGTCAGGGGGGTCAGCGACTCACCGTGTCAGTGACGGTCAGTCAGGGGGGTCAGCGACTCACCATGTCAGTGACGGTCAGTCAGGGGGGTCAGCGACTCCCCGTGTCAGTGACGGTCAGTCAGGTGGGTCAGCGACTCACCGTGTCAGTGACGGTCAGTCAGGGGGGTCAGCGACTCACTATGTTAGGGACGGTCAGTCAGGGGGGTCAGCGACTCACCATGTCAGGGACGGTCACTCAGGGGGGTCAGCGACTCACCTTGTCAGTGACGGTCAGTCAAGGGGGTCAGCGACTCACCATGTCAGTGACGGTCAGTCAGGGGGGTCAGCGACTCACTATGTTAGGGACGGTCAGTCAGGGGGGTCAGCGACTCACCATGTCAGTGACGGTCAGTCAGGGGGGTCAGCGACTCACCATGTCAGTGACGGTCAGTCAGGGGGGTCAGCGACTCACCATGTCAGTGACGGTCAGTCAGAGGGGTCAGCGACTCACCAAGTCAGTTATAGTGTTATTGACTTGTCGTTTCCATAGTGATCTCTGTACTTTCAGGGCCGCGAGTCGTACCTGTCGTTACCATGGTGATCACTACTGTTTGAGCCGCGAGTCATAGCTGTTGTTACCATGGTGACCTGCTTTTTGAGCCGCAAGTCGTACCTGTGGTTACCATGGTGACCTCTGTCCTGTCAGGGCCGCGAGTCGTAGCTTTCGTTGCCATGGTGACCTCTGTACTTGCAGAGCCGCTAGTCGTAGCTGTCGTTACCATGGTGACCTCTGTACTTTCAGGGCCGCGAGTCGTACCTGTCAGTCATCAAGCGTTTCGCCGAAATCCACGCCACGGTGTTTCACGAAGACAACACACCCGCCATCTTGCCCAGCTTCGTCCACAACCACGGCATCCTCAACGGCCCTGACCTTCACCAGCTCCTGCGAGAATCCAAGGTGAGGTGTTGTCAGGGGCAACCACAAGTAGAACGCTCCACATGTTAGCCACAGTCTGTTGTCTGTTTCAGCTGTTTATCGTCCTGTATTGTATGTTTCAACTGTTTATCAGTCTGTTGCCTGTTTCAGCTGTTTATCAGTCTGTTGCCTGTTTCAGCTGTTTATCAGTCTGTTGTCTGTTTCAGCTGTTTATCAGTCTGTTGTCTGTTTCAGCTGTTTATCGTCCTGTATTGTATGTTTCAGCTGTTTATCAGTCTGTTGTCTGTTTCAGCTGTTTATCAGTCTGTTGTCTGTTTCAGCTGTTTATCAGTCTGTTGTCTGTTTCAGCTGTTTATCAGTCTGTTGGCTGTTTCAGCTGTTTATCGTCCTGTATTGTGTGTTTCAGCTGTTTATCAATCTGTTGCCTGTTTCAGCTGTTTATCAGTCTGTTGCCTGTTTCAGCTGTTTATCGTTATGTATTGTATGTTTCAGTTGTTTATCAGTCTGTTGTCTGTTTCAGCTGTTTATCGTCCTGTATTGTATGTTTCAGCTGTTTATCAGTCTGTTGTCTGTTTCAGCTGTTTATCAGTCTGTTGTCTGTCTCAGCTGTTTATCAGTCTGTCGTCTGTTTCAGCTGTTTATCGTCCTGTATTGTATGGTTCAGCTGTTTATCAGTCTGTTGTCTGTTTCAGCTGTTTATCGTCCTGTATTGTATGTTTCAGCTGTTTATCAGTCTGTTGTCTCTTTCAGCTGTTTATCCGTCTGTTGTCTGTTTCAGCTGTTTATCAGTCTGTTGTCTGTTTCAGCTGTTTATCGTCCTGTATTGTATGTTTCAGCTGTTTATCAGTCTGTTGTCTGTTTCAGCTGTTTATCAGTCTGTTGTCTGTTTCAGCTGTTTATCAGTCTGTTGTCTGTTTCAGCTGTTTATCGTCCTGTATTGTATGTTTCAGCTGTTTATCAGTCTGTTGTCTGTTTCAGCTGTTTATCAGTCTGTTGTCTGTTTCAGCTGTTTATCGCCATGTATTGTATGTTTCAGCTGTTCATCGGCCTGGGCTTCCCATACGAAGGCCCCGCCCCTCTGGAGGCCATCGCCCAAGGCTGCGTCTTCATCAACCCTCGCTTCGACCCGCCTCACAACAGCCAGAACACCAAGTTTTTCAAGGGCAAACCCACCTTCCGCAAGGTCAGACTTCGCCGAAAGGTGGCGCCGTTGGTCACGTCGCCTCTGCTGCCGCCTAGGTTATAAATGGGTCACGCCGCCATTAGACACGGATCAGTGCCAACCTGTATCACTCGCGCACAGTTAAAAGTTGAGAACTGCCGGATTGTTTGGCTAAGCTTAACACTCAAGTTTCTTGTGAATCCATTATTACAAAAATAAATAACGTGATATGTTTCAGGTTTATTACTTCGCGTCTAAACACATTTACACTGTATTTTGTGGTAATGATTTACACTCCACATAGGTTACTATGACTACGTTGTAGTAACCCCCCCCCCCCGCCCGACACCTCCGTCTTTGTCCTCTAACCCCCCCCCCCTCTCCCTCCCTCTCTCGGCAGGTGACGAGCCAACATCCGTACGCTGAGGACTTCATCAGCAAAGTCAACGTCCGCACAGTCGACATCAACGACCTCTACCGAGTAGAGGAGGTAGTGAGGGAGGCATTGCAGGACATAGACGATGGCAAGGTGGGTGAGGGAGAGGGGGTGAGGGAGAGAGGGTGGAGGAGGGGGTGAGGGAGAGAGGGTGGAGGAGGGGGTGAGGCTGACAGGGTGGAGGAGGGGGTGAGGGAGAAAGGGTGGAGGAGGGGGTGAGGCTGACAGGGTGGAGGAGGGGGTGAGGGAGAGAGGGTGGAGGAGGGAGTGAGGGAGAGAGGGTGGAGGAGGGGGTGAGGCTGAGATGGTGGATGAGGGGGTGAGGGAGAGAGAGTGGACGAGGGGGTGAGGGAGAGAAGGTGGAGGAGGGGGTGAGGCTGACAGGGTGCAGGAGGGGGTGAGGGAGAGAGGGTGCAGGAGGGGGCGAGGCTGACAGGGTGGAAGAGGGGGTGAGGGAGAGAGGGTGGAGGAGGGGGCGAGGGAGAGGGTGGAGGAGGTGAGAGGGTGGTGGAAGGGGCGAGGGAGAGAGGGTGGAGGAGGGGGTGAGGGAGAGAGGGTTGAGGAGGGGGTGAGAGAGGGAGGGTGGAGGAGGGGGTGAGGGAGAGAGGGTTGAGGAGGGGGTGAGAGAGAGAGGGTGGAGTAGGGGGTGAGGGAGAGACGTTGAGGTACACCTATGCTCAAATAATTATGGTGAAACAAACAGATTGATATAAAGATAACATTTCATTCCTTCTACCACGTATTTCAAGTAGGTACTAATATAAAAGGAATTTTGGCAAAAACCTTAAAAAGAGCGGACGACATTGCAATAAGCAGAGCTGTATCATGCTGCCAGTGTGACCGTGACCGTGACACTCTTCCGGTAGGTGGCGCCCTACATGCCGTATGAGTACACGCCGGAGGGCATGTTACAGCGGGTCGGCGCCTACATCGAGCACCAAGACTTCTGTAACGCCAAACAGTGGCCGCCAGATGGCGCCGTCAGGGTCATCCTCGGGTCTGAGGGCAAGTCCTGCCAAGACGTCTGTCGGCAGCACGGTCAGTATGGGCATTGTGTGAGGGCATTGTGTGAGGGCGTTGTGTGAGGGCATTGTGTGATGTTGCTATGCGAGTGCATTGTGCGAGGGCAGAATGTGAGGGCATTGTGTGAGGGCGTTGTGTGAGGGCATTGTGTGAGCGCGTTGTGTGAGGGCGTTGTGTGAGGACATTGTGTGAGGGTATTGTGTGATGTCGCTATGTGAATGCATTGTGTGATGTCATTGTGTGAGGGCAGAATGTGAGGGTATTGTGTGAGGGCATTGTGTGAGGGCAGAGTGTGAGGGCATTGTGTAAAGGGCAGAGTGTGAGGGTATTGTGTGATGTCATTGTGTGAGGGCAGAGTGTGAGGGTATTGTGTGAGGGCAGAGTGTGAGGGTATTGTGTGAGGGCATTGTGTGAGGGCAGAGTGTGAAGGCAGAGTGTGAGGGTATTGTGTGAGGGCATTGTGTGAGGGCGTTGTGTAAGGGCATTGTGTGAGGGCATTGTGTGAGGGCGTTGTGTGAGGGCATTGTGTGAGGGCGTTGTGTGAGGGCGTTGTGTGGGGGCATTGTGTGAGGGCGTTGTGTGTCGGCATTGTGTGAGGGCGTTGTGTGAGGGTATTGTGTGATGTCGCTATGTGAGTGCATTGTGTGATGTCATTGTGTGAGGGCATAATGTGAGGGTATTGTGTGAGGGCAGAGTGTGAGGGCATTGTGTGAGGGCAGAGTGTGAGGGTATTGTGTGAGGGCATTATGTGAGGGCGTTGTGTGAGGGCTTTGTGTGAGGGCATTGTGTGATGGCATTGTGTAGTGAGGGCATTGTGTGGTGAGGGCATTGTGTGAGGGCAGAGTGTGAGGGTATTGTGTGAGGCTATTGTGTGAGGGCGTTGTGTGAGGGCATTGTGCGAGGACGCTGTGTGAGGGCGTTGTGTGAGGGCGTTGTGTGAGGGCATTGTGTGAGGGCGTGGTGTGAGGGCGTTGTGTGAGGGTATTTTGTGAGGGCAGAGTGTGAGGCTATTGTGTGAGGCTATTGTGTGAGGCTATTGTGTGAGAGCATTGTGCGAGGGCATTGTGCGAGGGCATTGTGCGAGGGCGTTGTGTGAGGGCGTTGTGTGAGGGCGTTGTGTGAGGGCATTGTGTGAGGGCGTTGTGTGAGGGCATTGTGTGAGGGCATTGCGTGAGGGCATTGTGTGAGGTGATAGTGTGATATCATTTTTTCATGGCATTGTGGCATGGCATAGCATTGCATTAATTACATGATATTAGTTTGCCCAACTCTACATGGTCTGTAAGTTCTGAACATATCCTTGCAACACAACCTGCATTCATTCTACATGGACTAATCTGTGCTGCTTGCGTGTGGCTGTTGCAGACCTGATCTGTGAGCCGGCCCACTTCGCTCGCATCAACAACGCGGTGACCATGGAGACCCACCTGGGGGCCGAGTGTACGGGCCGCGAGCAGAAGGAGGACATCTACTTCCCGGCCGTGGCTCTGCCCGCCCGCCAGTGCTTCTTCCAGAAGGAGCGACTGCTCTTCAGCTGTGTCGGAGAGCTCTCGGACTTGGCCAGACTCTGTCCTTGTAGGGACTTCCTACCGGGGCAGACGGCGCTCTGTTCGCAGTGCTTGTGACGACAGCAGCGCCATCTAGCGATTGGCCGGCCGGACAAACGGCGCTCTGGTCGCAGTGCTTGCGACGACCGCAGCGCCATCTAGCGATTGACCGGGGGACCAGACGGCGCTCTGGTCGCAGTGCTTGTGACGACAGCAGCCCCATCTAGCGATTGACCGGGGGACCAGATGGCGCTCTGGTCGCAGTGCTTGCGACGACCGCAGCGCCATCTAGCGATTGACCGGGGGACCAGACGGCGCTCTGGTCGCAGTGCTTGTGACGACAGCAGCCCCATCTAGCGATTGACCGGGGGACCAGACGGCGCTCTGGTCGCAGTGCTTGCGACGACCGCAGCGCCATCTAGCGATTGACCGGGGGACCAGACGGCGCTCTGGTCGCAGTGCTTGTGACGACAGCAGCCCCATCTAGCGATTGACCGGGGGACCAGACGGCGCTCTGGTCGCAGTGCTTGCGACGACCGCAGCGCCATCTAGCGATTGACCGGGGGACCAGACGGCGCTCTGGTCGCAGTGCTTGTGACGACAGCAGCCCCATCTAGCGATTGACCGGGGGACCAGACGGCGCTCTGGTCGCAGTGCTTGCGACGACCGCAGCGCCATCTAGCGATTGACCGGGGGACCAGACGGCGCTCTGGTCGCAGTGCTTGTGACGACAGCAGCCCCATCTAGCGATTGACCGGGGGACCAGACGGCGCTCTGGTCGCAGTGCTTGCGACGACCGCAGCGCCATCTAGCGATTGACCGGCCGGACAAACGGCGCTCTGATCGCAGTGCTTGCGACGACCGCAGCGCCATCTAGCGATTAACCGGGGGACCAGACGGCGCTCTGATCCCAGTGCTTGCGACCACCGCAGCGCCATCTAGCGATTAACCGGGGGACCAGACGGCTCTCTGGTCCCCCAGTGTGCGTGACGACCGCAGCGCCACCTGCTGATTGACCGGCCAAACGACGCTCTGCTCTCAGTGTTTGTGACGACAGCGCCATCTAGCGACTGACCGGCCAAACTTCGCTCTGCTCCCAGTGTTTGTGACGACAGCGCCATCTAGCGCCGGACCGGCCAAACGTGACGTCATGCTGCGGACTATATGAACAGATGGCGATGTCGTGACGTCACGTGTCTATGACGTCACGTGTCAATGACGCCGTATTCGCCGACTTGTGAGTTAAAGGGGTCGGGTGATGTTTACTTGGGGATGGATGGGGGTGGGGGTGGGGGTGGGGGTGTCACTGCCACAATGGTCCCTGTTGTCTCTATTTGTTTGTCTGTTGTCTGTTTTCCGCGTCGTTGCAGAGTTATTATTGTACAAGTCACGTGGTCCCAAACCATGTGGTCTAAATAAATAAAGAGTTGTAGAGTTGTCTGATTGATAAATGCCTGGACGATGACGTCATATGGTTGTCGCTCTTGTAGAGTTTTTTCCATGTGTGACAAACACGTTTGTATCCCAAGTTGTCGATAAGGGTGAACCCGGCATAATGGTTTGTGTTGCCATGGCGACATATGAATATGAAATGCGGTCAAGTAGAGAGTTTCATCAATCAGGCAAGAAAATAATAGTCACGTGGCCCGACCGATTATCATTGTGTGCTATATATATAAATGTATGTAGGTGTGTGTGTGGGTGGGTGGATGGGTGGAAATACCGTGGCAACAGGTAGAAATGACACTCGGATTCAGGTTTTTAGGTTTTGCATCACACACTTGATGAGGATTTACGCCCGATGAGCGGTGTGCCAAACTGTCCCAGCACATTTTTCATATCTTAAAGGTCCCAAGATTTTTTTGATTTTTTTTTGCAATTGCAGCGTATGAATTGTTGATCATCGAGTCTCTCGGATGGCTGTTAGTGAAGATGTTTATGGGTTTTTTTTGCTTAATTTATCGTATTTAACAAACGTTAGCATTTAATTTTGTACATTTTAAACAGGTTATCCAATTACTGTTTAAACAACGTTGCCCGGCATTCACGTACTGTAAATTTCGACTGAATGCATTTCAAGGTATGTGTATCGTAGTTTGCTGTGTACAAGGCGAGAGATAGGGAGTGTACGATGGGTGTTGTCACAGAGCTATGAGGTGGCAGCTGTGTGTGTGTGTAAAACGTCAGTGTTTCCGTGATAGATTGTTATTGAAAACCTACTCTGTGCAGCCTATAGTCAGTGCTAACCGGCCAGGAGGCGGTCACATTGTGGCTGATTGAAGTCGCGCTGCATGCCGGGACTCTTGGCGGTGGGTGTCACTTCCCAGCAGGCCTAGCGATGTCGTGGTCACGTGTCCTGTCACGTCAGGCCTCACGATGTCGTGGTCACGTGTCCCGTCCCAGCAGGCCTAGCGATGTCGTGGTCACGTGTCCCGTCACGTCAGGCCTCACGATGTCGTGGTCACGTGTCCCGTCCCAGCAGGCCTAGCGATGTCGTGGTCACGTGTCCCGTCACGTCAGGCCTCACGATGTCATGGTCACGTGTCCCGTCACGTCAGGCCTCACGATGTCGTGGTGACGTGTCACGTCCCACCTGGCCTCACGATGTCGTGTTCACGTGTCCCGTCCCATCGGGCCTCACGATGTCATGGTCAAGTGTCCCGTCCCATCAGGCCTCACGATGTCGTGGTCACGTGTCCCGTCCCATCGGGCCTCACGATGTCATGGTCACGTGTCCCGTCCCATCAGGCCTCACGATGTCGTGGTCACGTGTCCCGTCACGTCAGGCCTCACGATGTCGTGGTCACGTTCCATCAGGCCTCACGATGTCATGGTCACGTGTCCCGTCACGTCAGGCCTCACGATGTCGTGGTCACGTTCCATCAGGCCTCACGATGTCATGGTCACGTGTCCCGTCACGTCAGGCCTCACGATGTCGTGGTCACGTTCCATCAGGCCTCACGATGTCGTGTTCACGTGTCCCGTCCCATCAGGCCTCACGATGTCATGGTCACGTGTCTCTTCCCATCAGGCCTCACGATGTCATGGTCACGTGTCCCGGACGTCAGGCCTCACGATGTCATGGTCACGTGTCCCTTCCCATCAGGCCTCACGATGTCGTGGTCACGTGTCACGCGTCTCATCATGCCACGCGATGTCACGTGTTTCGCAACCATTCCAGTAAGTTGTTATTTGTCTGTTTCTACACGTATGAAAATAAATCTATAGACAAATAGGACTTTTAAACTTTTTCCTTTCCGTGGGTGGAACAAAGATAAAACTCGAACAGCACATGTAAAAGACATTTTAATTTTTTATTATTTAAAGTCCATATGCCTTACAAATATTTAACATACCGAAGACTCGAGAATCCGTGGTCACTATATAAACCACAAATTTCCGATAGGTTCATTAATATTGGTGTCTCTTTTTTTCACTTAGACTATGAAAGAGAATAGGAAAATACACCAGTTAAGGATTTCACGACCACTGAAATCTGTGAGAAAAAAAAAATGGCAAAGACGAGTTGTGATTCTTCTCTGAAATAAAACAAACAATGGAAAATATTATACGATAACATGCGTAAGTAATATGCCGAATTACCCAAATTAAGTAGCTCAAATATAGAAAGTATAAAGCATAAATAATGGAATTGACACACACGTGGTTAATATGACTAACGAGTAGGCATTGGTCCCTCCCAGTTTGCAGGATTAGCACACGTTTCAACATGTGTTCATAGTCCATACAGGTAACGATAACCACAGCAGACTTTATATATATTATTTATATCATTTACATATATAAATAATATATGTACACCCATATCTATGCGCTGTACACCCATATCTGGGTGGTGTACGCCCAAATCTGGGCGGTGTACACCCATATCTGGGTGTAGTACACCCATATCCCATAACTGAGTGGTGTACACCCATATCCGAGTGGTGTACACCCATATCCGAGTGGTGTACACCCATATCTGAGTGGTGTACATCCATATCTGAGTAGTGTACACCCACATCCCATATCTGAGTGTTGTACACCCATATCCGAGTGGTGTACACCCATATCCGAGTGGTGTACACCCATATCTGAGTGGTGTACACCCAGATCTGAGTAGTGTACACCCACATCCCATATCTGAGTGTTGTACACCCATATCCGAGTGGTGTACACCCATATCTGAGTAGTGTACACCCACATCCCATATCTGAGTGTTGTACACCCATATCTGAGTGTTGTACATCCATATCTGAGTGGTGTACACCCATATCTGAGTGTTGTAAACCCATATCTGAGTGGTTTACACCCATATCTGAGTGTTCTACACCCATATCTGAGTGGTTTACACCCATATCTGAGTGTTGTACACCCATATCTGAGTGGTTTACACCCATATCTGAGTGTTCTACACCCATATCTGAGTGGTTTACACCCATATCTGAGTGTTGTACACCCATATCTGAGTGGTGTACACCCATATCTGAGTGGTGTACACCCATATCTGAGTGATGTACACCCATATCCGAGTGGTGTGCACCCATATCTGAGTGATGTACACGCATATCTGAGTGGTGTACACGCATATCTTAGTGGTGTACACCCACATCCCCTATCTGAAAGGTCTACACCCGTATCTGAGTGTACACCCGTATCTGAGTGGTGTACACCCATACCTGAGTGGTGTACACCCATATCTGAGTGGTGCACACCCATATCTGGGTGGTGTACACCCATATCCCATATAAGTGGTGTACACCCATATCTGAGTGGTGTAACCCATATCTGAGTGGTGTACACCCATATCCGGGTGGTGTACACCCATATCTAGGTGGTGTACACCCATATCCCATATGAGTGGTGTATACCCATATCTGAGTGGTATACACCCATATCTGAGTGTTGTACACCCATATCTAAGTGGTGTACACCAATATCTGAGTGGGGTACACCAATATCTTAGTGGTGTACACCCACGCCTGGGGGGGGGGTACACCCATACCTGAGTGGTGTACACCCATACCTGAGTAGTGTACACCAATATTTTAGTGGTGTACACCCACATCTGGGCGATACCGATCGTGTATTATATTCTAGTTGTAATATCACAACCTTCATGACATGAACAAGACAAGACACATTAATCTCACACAGAACTGAAACATACCAGCTGTAAAGATAGGACCGTAGCTCCACCTTGTGGAGGGAAGGCACAACGCCCATTATGATGATCACGTGACCACAGACCGCACCTCCACCTTGTGGAGGGTGGGCACAACATTCAGTATGATGATCACGTGACCACAGCCTATTTGCATACATGACCTTGTCAACGATCACATGGGCTGTGGTCCCTGACCTTACACTAGTGATAACATGATATTAGTCCCAAATTGGGATGCCCTGTGGCCGCATCACCGTATTCGTGGTGGTGATACTCATGACCAAGAAATCGTCTTCAACATAATTTTAACACTTCCTTAATTTAGAAAATCCACTTTTTGGGTGACTAAATATGTATTTTGAACCCGATAATCGCCGACAAATCTCATCACATCAAACAGTCCTCCATGTGTCGGTGTCTACAGCCTCATCACATCAAACAGTCCTCCACGTGTCGGTGTCTACAGCCTCATCACATCAAACAGTTCTCCATGTGTCGGTGTCTACAGCCTCACCACATCAAACAGTCCTCCATGTGTCGGTGTCTACAGTCTCATGACATCAAACAGTCCTCCACGTGTCGGTGTCTACATTCTCATCACATCAAACAGTCCTCCACGTGTCGGTGTCTACAGCCTCATCACATCAAACAGTCCTCCATGTGTCGGTGTCTACAGCCTGATCATATCAAACAGTCCTCCATGTGTCGGTGTCTACAGCCTCATCACATCAAACAGTCCTCCATGTGTCGGTGTCTACAGCCTCATCACATCAAACAGTCCTCCACGTGTCGGTGTCTACATTCTCATCACATCAAACAGTCCTCCACGTGTCGGTGTCTACAGCCTCATCACATCAAACAGTCCTCCATGTGTCGGTGTCTACAGCCTGATCATATCAAACAGTCCTCCATGTGTCGGTGTCTACAGCCTCATCACATCAAACAGTCCTCCATGTGTCGGTGTCTACAGCCTCATCACATCAAACAGTCCTCCATGTGTCGGTGTCTACAGCGTCATCACATCAAACAGTCCTCCATGTGTCGGTGTCTACAGCCTCATCACATCAAACAGTCCTCCATGTGTCGGTGTCTACAGCCTCATCACATCAAACAGTCCTCCATGTGTCGGTGTCTACAGCCTCATCACATCAAACAGTCCTCCACGTGTCGGTGTCTACAGCCTCATCACATCAAACAGTCCTCCATGTGTCGGTGTCTACAGCCTGATCATATCAAACAGTCCTCCATGTGTCGGTGTCTACAGCCTCATCACATCAAACAGTCCTCCATGTGTCGGTGTCTACAGCCTCATCACATCAAACAGTCCTCCATGTGTCGGTGTCTACAGCCTGATCATATCAAACAGTCCTCCATGTGTCGGTGTCTACAGCCTCATCACATCAAACAGTCCTCCACGTGTCGGTGTCTACAGCCTCATCACATCAAACAGTCCTCCATGTGTCGGTGTCTACAGCCTGATCATATCAAACAGTCCTCCATGTGTCGGTGTCTACAGCCTCATCACATCAAACAGTCCTCCATGTGTCGGTGTCTACAGCCTCATCACATCAAACAGTCCTCCATGTGTCGGTGTCTACAGCCTCATCACATCAAACAGTCCTCCACGTGTCGGTGTCTACAGCCTCATCACATCAAACAGTCCTCCACGTGTCGGTGTCTACAGCCTCATCACATCAAACAGTCCTCCATGTGTCGGTGCTTACAGCCTCATCACATCAAACAGTCCTCCATGTGTCGGTGTCTACAGCCTCATCACATCAAACAGTCATCCATGTGTCGGTGTCTACAGCCTCATCACATCAAACAGTCCTCCATGTGTCGGTGTCTACAGCCTCATCACATCAAACAGTCCTCCATGTGTCGGTGTCTACAGTCTCATCACATCAAACAGTCCTCCATGTGTCGGTGTACACAGCCTCATCACATCAAACAGTCCTCCATGTGTCGGTGTCTACAGCCTCATCACATCAAACAGTCCTCCACGTGTCGGTGTCTACAGCCTCATCACATCAAACAGTCCTCCATGTGTCGGTGTCTACAGCCTCACCACATCAAACAGTCCTCCACGTGTCGGTGTCTACAGCCTCATCACATCAAACAGTCCTCCATGTGTCGGTGTCTACAGCCTGATCATATCAAACAGTCCTCCATGTGTCGGTGTCTACAGCCTCATCACATCAAACAGTCCTCCATGTGTCGGTGTCTACAGCCTCATCATATCAAACAGTCCTCCATGTGTCGGTGTCTACAGCCTCATCACATCAAACAGTCCTCCATGTGTCGGTGTCTACAGCCTCATCACATCAAACAGTCCTCCACGTGTCGGTGTCTACATTCTCATCACATCAAACAGTCCTCCACGTGTCGGTGTCTACAGCCTCATCACATCAAACAGTCCTCCATGTGTCGGTGCTTACAGCCTCATCACATCAAACAGTCCTCCATGTGTCGGTGTCTACAGCCTCATCACATCAAACAGTCATCCATGTGTCGGTGTCTACAGCCTCATCACATCAAACAGTCCTCCATGTGTCGGTGTCTACAGCCTCATCACATCAAACAGTCCTCCATGTGTCGGTGTCTACAGTCTCATCACATCAAACAGTCCTCCATGTGTCGGTGTCTACAGCCTCATCACATCAAACAGTCCTCCATGTGTCTGTGTCTACAGCCTCATCTCATCAAACAGTCCTCCATGTGTCGGTATCTACAGCCTCATCACATCAAACAGTCCTCCATGTGTCGGTGTCTACAGCCTCATCATATCAAACAGTCCTCCATGTGTCGGTGTCTACAGCCTCATCACATCAAACAGTCCTCCATGTGTCGGTGTCTACAGCCTCATCATTACAAACAGTCCTCCATGTGTCGGTTTCTACAACCTCATCACATCAAGTCTCTACACCGTGAGAGACTGACAGCTACATCTGACCCCAAAGGTCAGCTCCAAGGCCAGCTCAAAGGTCAGCTCCAAGGTCAGCATGATTGTCGGCGATCTAATGTCTAAAGTCATTGACAGTAATCGTGCCCGCACGTGAGTCTCAAGGTCATTCGTAAGCTATCAAAACCGGACTCCGGAATGGTTACCCTCGGGAGACAGGAAGCAATAAGCACCGTGCACGGGGGAATGCAGCTCCGGCAAGAGAACAAAAACATCGAAGGCAAGAAATTATGCAGACTTCTCATACAAATAATGAGGTCAATAGTCAAGGTCGAGGTCATCCGCAGCAGCATTGGTCATATCCTCGCTTTATGCTGGTTGCTCTGTCGCCCGCGGGGAGCGGGGTGGGGGGGGGGGCGGTGTTCCCAAGGTCATACAATGGCTTCAGACTTAGCGTCCCCTGCGCAACCTTCATCACTGGAAGCCGACCTTGCAGGGACGGCATCCCCCTTGTGGAGATCGTCTTCAGCGGCCCTCATTTCGGCCGCCAGTGGCGCCCCCTGCAGGTCCTTCTGAGAGTCCACCGACGCCCAGGAATGCAACGAGCTGTCAGAGACATCTACCGGCGGCGACGGTAGCTCCAGATTCGACGGCGACCCCTGGCGAGCATTTGGGGAACTGCGATTGACTTTGTCTCGGAGGTGATGAATTTGGTTTTCGGCAGCCTGTGAATGAGATAAAACAGGACTGTCAGGAGGGAGATTAAATTTCCGATTTCTAGTTCTGTTATCAAGTTATCGCGGGCTGTCCCAACGCAACCAAAGAAGAATAAACTGTCACTATAGGTAAACGCCGGTAGGTTTGTCATAACGCAATAATGCATTCGTACCTGTTTTTAATTATTTTTGATTTTCCCACGGTAAAGTTTCCCGAACGTATCCTGGATATTTCGCTTTTTCAGTTGCCTAAATGTCCGCCGTTTTTTAACTTTTTTTTTTTCCACTGTCGCGTTTTTGTCGGGGGGTAGAGGGAAAGGGATGGGTGGGGGTGGGGGGGGGGGCACCCTGATAAACGCTTCAGTTGGCTAATTTTCCCCGTTTTCGCCCTGTTGTTTTGCCTGCCAGGTGTGTGTGGGGAGAGGGGAGAGGGAGGAGGGGGCACCCTGTTTAATGCACTGTTTTTTGGTTTATAAAAGTTTATTCCCCAAGATAAATGTAATAGAAGCACGTGGTACAGCACGTTGATGGTACATAGGTTACAACTACTATTTTGTGTAGGCTTAACACATGCACCCCTGGTAGGGCATTATGCTGCACAGCGCACCCAGGACACACGGTTGGTTGGTTGTATATTCAGGACGCTTTAACCACTTTAGGTCATATCACGTCAATGTGAGATGAAAGCGAGAGTGGAGCCATGTCCCCGCGGGGGGTAACCCCCCTACTCTTTACGAAGAAAGACATGCGATCTTTATCCTGCGACCACACAGACATGGCCACAGCGGGGCTCGAACCACCGACCCACGTGCCGTTAGGCTCTCACGTCGCCAGAGCACTCAAGGCGAGCGCTCCAGCCCACTGAGCTATCGGGGCGGCCCCACGGACACATGGGGCGACACACAGACAGACACACAGACCGACCTGGACCTGGAGCTTGAGTTGCTGGGTCTCCACCACAATACTGTGGCGAATCTCGTCCAGGAGGGAGTCTCGCAGCTGCTCGCGTCAAGTCACGCGGTGGCAAAGAAAATACACAACACCGACGTATGTACACAATTTACAAAAAAAGAAAATATATCAACATCAAACTATACACACCATATCCATCTCAAAGACCACGTGACTCAGTGAACTGCCATCTCAAAGACCACGTGACAGTGAACGTCCATCTCAAAGACCACGTGACAGTGAACGTCCAACTCAAAGACCACGTGACTCAGTAAACGTACATATCAAATACCACGTGATTCAGTGAACGTCCATCTCAAAGACCAAGTGACTCAGTGAACGCCAATCTCAAAAAACATGTCTCTTGTTTATTTGCATTTTAGAGACCACGCCCAAAACATGCAAGCCATCACCCTAACAGAAAAAAAAGAGATTTGTAAATTGTGGAATAAAATTCACAACGGGATAACCATTACCTCAGTGTCAATGTCAATGTATCACACAACAAACTAAAAAATGGAAACCCCTTCCTTGTCGGTGTCCGTCTCAATGTATCACACAACAAACAAACAGCAACACGCCAATGTTAAGCATGGCGAATTTACACGCAAGTCAGATGCGCACACAGGAAGTGAAATAAACATAGAACCTTCTCCATGGGAAGGTGGGCGGGGGGGGCTAAGAAATTTTTAAGGCGTGGCTCACCTCGCGTAGCTGGGAGTTGAGAACCACGGAGGTCTGGTTCTGCTGAGCCTCGATCTGGCGCTGCAGCAGACTCAACTGCTGGACAATATGGCCGCCGTTCCCGGCATCCTTCACGTCGCCAAGATGGCGGCAATTCGTCGTTTCCAGCTCCTCCAGCAGAGGGTGCTGCGCGTGTTCGTCCACCATGTTGTTGACGACGTTGCCATGGTAAACTTGCTCCTTGAGTAGCTCGATCATCTGTGATACCGGAGGATGCGATGCAATGACGTGCATGTTATTGTACGTAATGACGTGTATGTTATTGTGTGTAATGACGTGTATGTTATTGTATGTAATGACGTGTTATTGTATGTGATGACGTATGTTATGGTACGTAATGACGGGTATGTCATTGTATGTAATGACGAGTATGTTATTGTAGGTAATGACGTGTGTTATTGTATGTAATTACGTGTATGTTATTGTATGTAATGACGTGTAATTGTATGTAATGACGTATGTTATTGTGTGTAATGACGTGTATGTTATTGTATGTAATGACGTGTGTTATTGCATGTAATGGCGTGTATGTACTGACGTGTGTTATTGCATGTAATGGCGTGTATGTTATTGTATGTAATGTCGTGAATGTTATTGCATGTAATGTATGGTTATTCGAGATACATGCACGAGGCATGCAATTATCTTGTAATTACTGGTACCTGTACCATCACTAGTTCATAAATGTTGTCAACTGTATTTTTATAAATTCAATCCAGCGCTTGCACATAACAGTACTTCATTCCAATGAGCGAGCTGACCTGTTGTATGACCCTGAGGGAGGCCAGGTCGACCGGGAGTCCCTGTGTGTCGTCCTCCCCCTCCGCCAACCCCTCCCCCGTCCCAGCGATCACTGCCTTTAGCCTCAGGGCCAACAGATGTTCCATCTCAGTGATCTCCTTGGCAACCTGCTCGCGCAGCTCGTGCACCTCTTCCAACCGCGACCTAAACACCGAAAACAATACAAAATACCGATTATTGACTTAAACAATGTTATATTATCCGGTCTGAAGCAGCGCGAAAGACCCCATTAATGTTTACCAAATGGTCCTTTTTTTTGGCAGAGACGAAATTACACAGCACAAACCCCAACAATTTCCGTATGAGGAGGTAGGTGCTGAGAAATCAGACCCCACCATGCCATCCGCACATAGACGAACTCCCAATTATACGCCATCTTGGAAAACGCTCGACTTGCGCAGTGCGTTCTGGGAATTTTTTGGTGTAATCTTGAATTTTTCTACGGAGACAAATGACCTATATTTCCTGGTTACCTTATTGGTAAGGCACGTGCAACATTAATGAGCTTGCTATTACATAAAGTTGATATATTTATATTTGTCCGTCACATAGATGACAAGATCGCAAGTTTTAATTGTCGACAGAATATTTTGCCATGCGATGACGCCATCTTGACATCACGCTAAGACCAATCTAATACCCAGAATGCATTGCACATGCGGTGGCGCCTCACAGTGGAATAATCTGAACTAAGATCTGCGACGTCGCCTACGGCAGACAGAACACCGACACACTCTAAATCATGCCACAGACAGCTAACGGGCTGACGATGGCATTACATTACATTACAGAGAATCTCGCACGGTATGTGTTTATCCTTTGCCAGGAGTCAGTATAAAACTAAGGTATTACATAAAACATAAAAAAACATCAAATACTAGGACAAAAAAATGTAAGGTGTATTCATTCTCCACGAATTAGAAATAAAATGAAATCTGAATCTGAATCAAATACAAGTACAAAATTGTCGTAATGCACATTGTGTGTATTTCGAGTGTGAATATTGTGAGTTACCTATCCTGTTCAGACAGTTGTGGGTGGGCACCCTGATAGATGTGTGCCGTGCGCAAAGCCAGAGCCCGACACTCCAGTTTGTACTTGTGAAGGGCGTGCTGCATCAACTTCACCTCCTCCAGCAGATGCTGAAAGTAAAGGCATCGTCACTTGCGTTGTCCAAGCCATCTGGTAGGGAGGGGTGGGGGGGGCGGGCGTAACTATGTGAATGGATGAAGTTGTTTATAATAGTGCCACAGTATGCAGATTACACAACAACAATATGCAACAGTACGAGAGGCATACCTTACACAATTATTAGTCTATATGTGGCTATGTGTTGTCTCTACCTGTGTGAGGCGGTCACCCTGTGAGGGGGTCACCCTGTGTGAGGGGGTCACCCTGTGTGAGGGGGTCACCGTATAGTGAGAGGCTCACTACCTGTGTGAGGGGGTCACCCTGTGTGAGGGGGTCACCCTGTGTGAGGGGGTCACCTTGTGTCAGGGGGTCACCGTGTAGTGAGAGGCTCTCTACCTGTGCGAGGGGGTCACCGTGTAGTGACAGGCTCTCTACCTGTGTGAGGGGGGTCACCGTGTAGTGAGAGGCTCTCTACCTGTGTGAGGGGGTCACCGTGTAGTGAGAGGCTCTCTACCTGTGTGAGGGGGTCACCGTGTAGTGAGAGGCTCTCTACCTGTGTGAGGGGGTCACCGTGTAGTGAGAGGCTCTCTACCTGTGTGAGGGGGTCACCGTGTAGTGAGAGGCTCACTACCTGTGTGAGGGGGTCACCGTGTAGTGAGAGGCTCACTACCTGTGTGAGGGGGGTCACCGTGTAGTGAGAGGCTCTCTACCTGTGTGAGGGGGGTCACCGTGTAGTGACAGGCTCACTACCTGTGTGAGGGGGTCACAGTGTAGTGAGAGGCTCACTACCTGTGTGAGGGGGTCACAGTGTAGTGACAGGGTCACTACCTGTGTGAGGGGGTCACCGTGTAGTGAGAGGCACACTACCTGTGTGAGGGGGTCACCGTGTAGTGAGAGGCTCTCTACCTGTGTGAGGGGGTCACCGTGTAGTGAGAGGTTCTCTACCTGTGTGAGTGGGTCACCGTGTAGTGAGAGGTTCTCTACCTGTGTGAGGGGGTCACCGTGTAGTGATAGGCTCACTACCTGTGTGAGTGGGTCACCGTGTAGTGAGAGGCTCTCTACCTGTGTGAGGGGGTCACCGTGTAGTGAGAGGCTCTCTACCTGCGTGAGGGGGTCACCGTGTAGTGAGAGGTTCTCCACATGTGTGAGGGGGTCACCGTGTAGTGAGAGGCTCTCTACCTGTGTGAGGGGGTCACCGTGTAGTGAGGCTTACTACCTGTGTGAGGAGGTCACCGTGTAGTGACAGGCTCTCTACCTGTGTGAGGGGGTCACTGTGTAGCGAGAGGCTCACTACATGTGTGAGGGGGTCACCGTGTAGTGAGAGGCACACTACCTGTGTGAGGGGGTCACCGTGTAGTGAGAGGCTCTCTACCTGTGTGAGGGGGTCACCGTGTAGTGAGAGGCTCTCTACCTGTGTGAGGGGGTCACCGTGTAGTGAGAGGCTTACTACCTGTGTGAGGGGGTCACCGTGTAGTGAGAGGCACACTACCTGTGGGAGGGGGTCACCGTGTAGTGAGAGGCTCTCTACCTGTGTGAGGGGGTCACCGTGTAGTGAGAGGCTCACTACCTGTGTGAGGGGGTCACCGTGTAGTGAGAGGCTCACTACCTGTGGGAGGGGGTCACCGTGTAGTGAGAGGTTCTCTACCTGTGTGAGGGGGTCACCGTGTAGTGAGATGCTCTCTACCTGTGTGAGGGGGTCACTGTGTAGTGACAGGCTCACTACCTGTGTGAGGGGGTCACCGTGTAGTGAGAGGCTCTCTACCTGTGTGAGGGGGTCACCGTGTAGTGAGAGGCTCTCTACCTGTGTGAGGGGGTCACCGTGTAGTGAGAGGTTCTCTACCTGTGTGAGGGGGGTCACCGTGTAGTGAGAGGCTCTCTACCTGTGTGAGGGGGTCACCGTGTAGTGAAGGGCTCTCTACCTGTGTGAGGGGGTCACCGTGTAGTGAGAGGTTCTCTACCTGTGTGAGGTGTTCACCGTGTAGTGAGACGCTCTCTACCTGTGTGAGGGGGTCACCGTGTAGTGAGAGGCTCTCTACCTGTGTGAGGGGGTCACCGTGTAGTGAGAGGCTCTCTACCTGTGTGAGGGGGTCACTGTGTAGTGAGAGGCTCTCTACCTGTGTGAGGGGGTCACCGTGTAGTGAGAGGTTCTCTACCTGTGTGAGGGGGTCACCGTGTAGTGAGGGGCTCTCTACCTGTGTGAGGGGGTCACCGTGTAGTGAGAGGCTCATTACCTGTGTGAGGGGATCACCGTGTAGTGAGAGGCTCTCTACCTGTGTGAGGGGGTCACTGTGTAGTGAGAGGCTCTCTACCTGTGTGAGGGGGTCACCGTGTAGTGAGAGGCTCTCTACCTGTGTGAGGGGGTCACCGTGTAGTGAGAGGCTCTCTACCTGTGTGAGGGGGTCACCGTGTAGTGAGAGGCTCTCTACCTGTGTGAGGGGGTCACCGTGTAGTGAGAGGCTCTCTACCTGTGTGAGGGGGTCACCGTGTAGTGAGAGGCTCACTACCTGTGTGAGGGGGTCACCGTGTAGTGAGAGGCTCACTACCTGTGTGAGGGGGTCACCATGTAGTGAGAGGCTCTCTACCTGTGTGAGGGGGTCACTGTGTAGTGAGAGGCTCTCTACCTGTGTGAGGGGGTCACCGTGTAGTTAGAGGGTCTCTACCTGTGTGAGGGGGTCACCGTGTAGTGAGAGGCTCTCTACCTGTGTGAGGGGGTCACCGTGTAGTGAGAGGCTCACTACCTGTGTGAGGTGTTCACCGTGTAGTGAGAGGCTCACTACCTGTGTGAGGGGGTCACCCTGTATGTGGGGGTCACCCTGTATGTGGGGGGGGGTCACCCTGTATGTGGGGGGGGGGTCACCCTGTATGTGGGGGGGTCACCCTGTGTGGGGAGGTAACCCTGTGTGGGGAGGTAACCCTGTGTGGGAAGGTGACCCTGTATGTGGGGGGTCACCCTGTGTGGCGGGGTCACCCTGTGTGGGGGGGTCACCCTGTGTGGGGGGGGGGGAGAGGTGGGTCACGGTCCAGTGATCCCCTACCTGTTTATGGCTGGCCCGCCTCTGTATGTGGGGGGTCACCCTGTGTGTGGGGGGGGGGTCACCATGTATGTGGGGGGTCACCCTGTGTGTGGGGGGGGGGAGAGAGGGGTCACGGTGCAGTGGTCCCCTACCTGTTTACGGCTGGACCGGCTCTGCACGGTTGGCCAGACGGGTGGCTTGGGTAACTTGTGGCCCTCATCCTGTAAGAAAAATCACAGCAAGGTCACAACAAGGCCAGAGCAAGGTCACAACAAGGCCAAAGCAAGGTCAGAGCAAGGTCACAACAAAGTCACAGCAAGGTCACCACAAGGTCACGTATGATGGCGCTACGTGCTTTAGGACTGGATCACTAGTGGATTCTCGTCTTGGGGACCGCCCTGGGGCATGGAGAGCCAGGGACCCAGCTGTCAGTCAGCACAGGGACCCAGCTGTCAGTCAGCACAGTGACCCAGCTGTCTGTCGGCACAGTGACCCAGCTGTCTGTCGGCACAGGGACTCAGCTTTCAGCACAGCACAGGGACCCTGATTTCAGCACAGGGACCCAGCTTTCAGCACAGGGACCCAGCTGTCTGTCAGCACAGGGACCCAGCTGTCTGTCAGCACAGGGACCCAGCTGTCTTGTCAGCACAGGGGCCCAGCTGTCTAGCAGCACAAGGACCCAGCTGTCTAGCAGCACAGACCCCACAGAAAGTTCATCGCCATCATTAGGACTGTAAATAAAATGTCACGGTCACACTGTCACGTTGATCACACGCTTTCCAAAAAATATAAATCTTGACCTTATTATAGAGCGCCAGGCGCCCGGCAGTCGAGCCCCAGTTCTCACAGATAATACCATTATGACGTCACAATTGTTACTACGGTTACACACAGGGCACGTACCTTGTTCATGGTCGTGCAACAACGGTCACAACAACGATAACGTTATTGTAAATTTATTACAAATGATAACAGGACAAGACTTCCTGACAGAAGCCACCGAGGATTGTGCGCTACACAGCACAACACACAGTGCCCCGGCCACCCCACCACCCACACAACCGCAGTGTCAGTCACTAAGTAAGGGAACCCTCCCGCCCCTCTCACCGTCCTTACCCCACCTACGCCAACACCGTAGTGTCAGTCACCGAGTCAGGGACCCCCCCCCCCCCGCCCCTCTCACCGTCCTTACCCCACCTACACCAACACCGCAGTGTCAGTCACTGCGAGCCGTCACCGCTTATAACACGGGATCACCAGTCTACATCCGGGATCCGGTCCGCGGGACAGACGCATCAGAGTCAAATGCCCCCACCCCTCCACCTTCCACTCCACATGCCCGCCCCCCTATATTAATTGCGCACCCCGGGAGCGCACCCCCTCCCCCCCCGCCACCCCGACTATATTAGGTGCAGACACTGGCTGGTGATCCGAGCTGATGCGTGAAGGTCTGCCCCAGGCCAGTCCTAGGCGAGTCCCAGGCAGGCTGTCCCAGACAGGCTGTTCCAGGCAGGCTGTCCCAGGCAGGCTGTCCCAGACAGGCTGACCCCGGCAGGCTGACCCCGGCAGGCTGTCCCAGGCAGACTGTCCCAGGCTGCCTGTCCCAGGGAGGCTGTCCCAGGCAGGCTGTCCCGGGCAGGCTGTCCCGGGTCAGTCCCGGGTAGGCTGTCCCAGGCAGGCTGTCCCAGGCAGGCTGTCCCGGGCAGGCTGTCCCGGGTCAGTCCCGGGCAGGCTGTCCTAGGCAGGCTGTCCATGTAGGCTGTCCCAGGCCGGCTGTCCCAGGCAGACTCAGGGAGGGAGGTGGGGTTGGGGTGGTGGTGGTGGGGGGAGTGGGGCAATGTGGGGGGGGGGGGGGTAGCATGGTACACACAACGAGACTATTGAAGCACATTAAACACCACAAGCCTCAACGATATCGTGACCATGACAACCATCTTCTCACCTGCGCGATTGATGACGTCATCGCCAGCTGTAGCACGTGCTCCAGCAGCTGAGATCACGTGATACGAGACAATACGAGACGAGATTAGCCCAGCTTTAAATGTGTTTATCATATGACTGACCGTTTCACGCACCACGACCGGGCGTTTCTCGGCTGTCTCCGCATAGGGGGAGCCACTGGCTAGAGCAGGCCACAGTAAATTCTCTTAAGAAGAACAAATTATGATGTGCCGGAGTACAGTACAGGGTCCGGCATGGACTAGCGTTGGGCGGTGTGGGCGGACGGGGGGGCTGGGGTCTCTAGATAGGGGGGGGGGGCACAGTGACATGCCACGGTCTCCATGGAGTGTCTTAGTTACTGGCCCAAGTTGCACGTACTCTTTGCTCTCTCTTTCCAGAGTAAACACAACGCCTCGATTAGGCTTAACCACCCTAAACCACCTTTAGCCTAATTACCCTTAACCGGGCCTAACTACCCTTAACCGGGTTTAACCACCCTTAACCGGGCGTAACTACCCATAACCGGGCAGTCCCCACTCCCCGCCCCTCTATAGACCCCTCACCCATCCCCCAATATATAGATATATAGTCAGTTACTACGCTGAACCTAGCTAACGTTGTGTTCATTAAATTGTGCTTTATACATATAGAAATATTAACGACATCACAGTGCTCTGTCGCAAATCCTAGAACAATACTTGTTAATAATTAATAATTATTAATAGTTAATAATTGTTAATTTCAATAGCTACAAGCAATGATTTGGAAACCTGTTAAGTTGGTGATGAAAATGTACATATCACCCACATAAACATCCCTCTTCTCAAAAGTACCGTGTTAAATTTACCATTCCAACCAAGATCAAGCCTATTTAATCAACCTACTCAAATCATCCTTTTTAAATCTATAAGTACTGTGGGTGGACGGGGAGTACTGTGGGTGGACGGGGGGTACTGTGGGTGGACGGGGGGTACTGTGGGTGGGCGGGGGGTACTGTGGGTGGACGGGGGGTACTGTGGGTGGACGGGGAGTACTGTGGGTGGACGGGGAGTACTGTGGGTGGACGGGGGGTACTGTGGGTGGGCGGGGGGTACTGTGGGTGGGCGGGGGGTACTGTGGGTGGGCGGGGGGTACTGTGGGTGGGCGGGGGTACTGTGGGTGGGCGGGGAGTACTGTGGGTAGACGGGGGGTACTGTGGGTGGGCGGGGGGTACTGTGGGTGGGCGGGGGGTACTGTGGGTGGGCGGGGGGTACTGTGGGTGGACGGGGG
>OZ025265.1:30872336-30902336 GCA_964019135.1 Arenicola marina
GTGTTCTGGGACTCGGCCGCCAGCTCCCCCTCCGCCCTCCCCCCTCCCCTCCCCCCCAGGGTCTCCCATACCGTATCCGGTGAGGCGGTCGGCGTAGGGACCGTCGATGGTGTTCTGGGACTCAGCCGCCAGCTCCCCCCTCCCCCCCCCCCCCCCAGGGTCTCCCATACCGTATCCGGTGAGGCGGCCGGCGTAGGGACCGTCGATGGTGTTCTGGGACTCGGCCGCCAGCTCCCCCCTCCCCCCCCCCCCCCAGGGTCTCCCATACCGTATCCGGTGAGGCGGCCGGCGTAGGGACCGTCGATGGTGTTCTGGGACTCGGCCGCCAGCTCCCCCTCCTCTCCCACCCCCTCCCCCCCCCCCCAGGGTCTCCCATACCGTATCCGGTGAGGCGGCCGGCGTAGGGACCGTCGATGGTGTTCTGGGACTCGGCCGCCAGCTGTTTCACGTACTTCTCACTCAGCTGGAGAATTTCATCCTGAAACAGACAACTCCAAAATAAACCGAAACACAACCTTCTTGAATGCAAACAGTACAGGTATTCATACAAACAGTACAGGTGTTCATACAAACAGTACAGGTATTCATACAAACAGTACAGGTGTTCATACAAACAGTACAGGTGTTCATACAAACAGTACAGGTGTTCATACAAACAGTACAGGTGTTCATACAAACAGTACAGGTATTCATACAAACAGTACAGGTATTCATACAAACAGTACAGGTATTCATACAAACAGTACAGGTATTCATACAAACAGTACAGGTGTTCATACAAACAGTACAGGTGTTCATACAAACAGTACAGGTATTCATACAAACAGTACAGGTGTTCATACAAACAGTACAGGTATTCATACAAACAGTACAGGTATTCATACAAACAGTACAGGTATTCATACAAACAGTACAGGTATTCATACAAACAGTACAGGTATTCATACAAACAGTACAGGTGTTCATACAAACAGTACAGGTGTTCATACAAACAGTACAGGTATTCATACAAACAGTACAGGTGTTCATACAAACAGTACAGGTATTCATACAAACAGTACAGGTATTCATACAAACAGTACAGGTATTCATACAAACAGTACAGGTATTCATACAAACAGTACAGGTGTTCATACAAACAGTACAGGTATTCATACAAACAGTACAGGTGTTCATACAAACAGTACAGGTATTCATACAAACAGTACAGGTATTCATACAAACAGTACAGGTATTCATACAAACAGTACAGGTATTCATACAAACAGTACAGGTGTTCATACAAACAGTACAGGTGTTCATACAAACAGTACAGGTATTCATACAAACAGTACAGGTGTTCATACAAACAGTACAGGTATTCATACAAACAGTACAGGTATTCATACAAACAGTACAGGTATTCATACAAACAGTACAGGTATTCATACAAACAGTACAGGTATTCATACAAACAGTACAGGTGTTCATACAAACAGTACAGGTGTTCATACAAACAGTACAGGTATTCATACAAACAGTACAGGTGTTCATACAAACAGTACAGGTATTCATACAAACAGTACAGGTATTCATACAAACAGTACAGGTATTCATACAAACAGTACAGGTATTCATACAAACAGTACAGGTGTTCATACAAACAGTACAGGTATTCATACAAACAGTACAGGTGTTCATACAAACAGTACAGGTATTCATACAAACAGTACAGGTGTTCATACAAACAGTACAGGTATTCATACAAACAGTACAGGTATTCATACAAACAGTACAGGTATTCATACAAACAGTACAGGTATTCATACAAACAGTACAGGTGTTCATACAAACAGTACAGGTATTCATACAAACAGTACAGGTGTTCATACAAACAGTACAGGTATTCATACAAACAGTACAGGTATTCATACAAACAGTACAGGTATTCATACAAACAGTACAGGTATTCATACAAACAGTACAGGTGTTCATACAAACAGTACAGGTGTTCATACAAACAGTACAGGTATTCATACAAACAGTACAGGTGTTCATACAAACAGTACAGGTATTCATACAAACAGTACAGGTATTCATACAAACAGTACAGGTATTCATACAAACAGTACAGGTATTCATACAAACAGTACAGGTATTCATACAAACAGTACAGGTGTTCATACAAACAGTACAGGTGTTCATACAAACAGTACAGGTATTCATACAAACAGTACAGGTGTTCATACAAACAGTACAGGTATTCATACAAACAGTACAGGTATTCATACAAACAGTACAGGTATTCATACAAACAGTACAGGTATTCATACAAACAGTACAGGTGTTCATACAAACAGTACAGGTATTCATACAAACAGTACAGGTGTTCATACAAACAGTACAGGTATTCATACAAACAGTACAGGTGTTCATACAAACAGTACAGGTATTCATACAAACAGCAGGTGTTCATACAAACAGTACAGGTATTCATACAAACAGTACAGGTGTTCATACAAACAGTACAGGTGTTCATACAAACAGTACAGGTGTTCATACAAACAGTACAGGTATTCATACAAACAGTAGGTGTTCATACCTCCAAGGTATATATATGTGAAATATGTGAAACATCCCAAGAACCCTGGTCAATCTTGTCCATCGATACAGCATCAATCGTTCATTCCCTACAACTCTTCGGGAGAGCTGAAGAGGCTTAACTTTCATATCCCATTCGCTCATTTCGGAAGAGATGCTGAGACTTACTTGCAACCTCTCGTTGCTCCTTTCGAGAGTGCTGGTGAGACTTACCTTCAACCTATCATTGCTCTTTTCGAGAGAGCTCATTAGGCTTACTTTAATTTATCGTTATTCTTTTCGTGAGAGCTAGTGAAGCCTATCTTTCAATCTCTCGTTCCTCTTTTCGGAAGAGACAGTGACGCTTACCTGCAACTTCTCGTTGCTCTTTTCGGGAGAGCTGGTGAGGTTGACATTCAGGATGGTAACGCCCCAGACGAAGCCGAGAAGACAGAGGAAGGCGCCGACACGTCTGGACGACGCTAGGTGGCGCACCCACGGCTTCATCGCCGTCTCTGACGTCACTGCGTGCCGCTGTTACCGGAACATCTGCGAGAGACAATGATACAGGTGTCACGCCAAGGCCAACGAGATTACCTAATCCGATAGTGCTGTGGGTTAGAGTGTTCGCATTAAGCGCTCTGGCCACCTGAGTCTAACGGCACGGCGGATCAGGCCCGGGGCCGCCTCGATAGCTCAGTGGGTTAGAGCGCTCGCCTTGAGTGTTCTGGCCACCAGAAGGCCTAACGGCACGTGGATCGATGGTTCGAGCCCCGCAGTGGCCATGTCTGTGTGGTAGCAGAATTATGATCGCATGTCCCCCTTCGCAAAGAGTAGGGCGTTACCCCCGGGGACATGGCTCCGCTCTGCCCTTCCTTCCCTCATCGACGCGATATGACCAGAATTGGTTAAAGCGACCTGATTATACAATCAACAGCAACCTTATCCAGAACCCCGTACTTTACACCATCAACACTAGGACAGATAATCCACCCACCTGTGCAGGGTTTTGTATGGCGGCCCAGATAATCCACCCACCTGTCCTGGGCTATGTATGGAGATAATCCACCCACCTGTCCAGGGCTATGTATGGCGGCCCAGATAATCCACCCACGTTCCAGGGCTATGTATGGCGGCCCAGATAATCCACCCACCTGTCCAGGGCTATGTATGGCGGCCCAGATAATCCACCCACGTTCCAGGGCTATGTATGGCGGCCCAGATAATCCACCCACCTGTCCAGGGCTATGTATGGAGATAATCCACCCACCTGTGCAGGGTTATGTATGGCGGCCCAGATAATCCACCCACGTTCCAGGGCTATGTATGGCGGCCCAGATAATCCACCCACCTGTCCTGGGCTATGTATGGAGATAATCCACCCACCAGTCCAGGGCTATGTATGGCCGCCCAGATAATCCACCCACCTGTCCAGGGCTATGTATGGCTACCCAGATAATCCACCCACCTGTCCAGGGCTATGTATGGCCGCCCAGATAATCCACCCACCTGTCCAGGGCTATGTAAGGCGGCCCAGATAATCCACCCACCTGTCCAGGGCTATGTATAGCGGCCCAGATAATCCACCCACCTGTCCAGGGCTATGTATTGCGGCCCAGATAATCCACCCACGTGTCCAGGGCTATGTATGGCGGCCTAGATAATCCACCCACGTGTCCAGGGCTATGTATGGCGGCCCAGATAATCCACCCACGTGTCCAGGGCTATGTATGGCGGCCCAGATAATCCACCCACGTGTCCAGGGCTATGCATGGCGGCCCAGATAATTCACCCACCTGTCCAGGGCTATGCATAGCGGCCTAGATAATCCACCCACCAGTCCAGGGCTATGTATGGCGGCCCAGATAATCCACCCACCTGTCCAGGGCTATGCAAGGCGGCCCAGATAATCCACCCAACTGTCCAGGGCTATGTATGGCGGCCCATATAATCCTCCCACGTTCCAGGCCTATGTATGGCGGCCTACATAATCCACCCACTTGTCCAGGGCTATGTATAGCGGCCCAGATAATCCACCCACCTGTCCAGGGCTATGCATGGCGGCCCAGATAATCCACCCACCTGTCCAGGGCTATGTATGGCTACCCAGATAATCCACCCACCCGTCCAGGGCTATATATGGAGATAATCCATCCACCTGTCCAGGGCTATGCATGGAGATAATCCACCCACTTGTCCAGGGCTATGTATGGCGGCCCAGATAATCCACCCACCTGTCCAGGGCTATGTATGGAGATAATCCACCCACCTGTCCAGGGCTATGTATGGCCTCCCAGATAATCCACCCACCCGTCCAGGGCTATGTATGGCTACCCAGATAATCCACCCACCTGTCCAGGGCTATATATGGAGATAATCCATCCACCTGTCCAGGGCTATGCATGGAGATAATCCACCCACTTGTCCAGGGCTATGTATGGCGGCCCAGATAATCCACCCACCTGTCCAGGGCTATGTATGGAGATAATCCATCCACCTGTCCAGGGCTATGTATGGAGATAATCCACCCACCTGTCCAGGGCTATGTATGGCGGCCAAGATAATCCACCCACCTGTCCAGGGCTATGTATGGCCGCCCAGATAATCCACCCACCCGTCTAGGGCTATGTATGGCTACCCAGACAATACACCCACCTGTCCAGGGCTATGTATGGCTACCCAGATAATCCACCCACCTGTCCGGGGCTATATATGGAGATAATCCACCCACCTGTCCAGGGCAATGTATGGCGGCCCAGATAATCCACCCACTTGTCCAGGGCTATGTATGGCGGCCCAGATAATCCACCCATTTGTCCAGGGCTATGTATGGCGGCCCAGATAATCCACCCACCTATCCTGAGCAATGTATGGCGGCCCAGATAATCCACCCACCAGTCCTGGGCTATGTATGGAGATAATCCACCCACCTGTCCAGGGCTATGTATGGCCGCCCAGATAATCCACCCACCTGTCCAGGGCTATGTATAGCCGCCCAGATAATCCACCCACCTGTCCAGGGCTATGTAAGGCGGCCCAGATAATCCACCCACCTGTCCAGGGCTATGTATAGCGGCCCAGATAATCCACCCACCTGTCCAGGGCTATGCATGGAGATAATCCACCCACTTGTCCAGGGCTATGTATGGCGGCCCAGATAATCCACCCACCTGTCCAGGGCTATGTATGGAGATAATCCATCCACCTGTCCAGGGCTATGTATGGAGATAATCCACCCACCTGTCCAGGGCTATGTATGGCGGCCAAGATAATCCACCCACCTGTCCAGGGCTATGTATGGCCGCCCAGATAATCCACCCACCTGTCTAGGGCTATGTATGGCTACCCAGATAATCCACCCACCTGTCCAGGGCTATGTATGGCTACCCAGATAATCCACCCACCTGTCCGGGGCTATATATGGAGATAATCCACCCACCTGTCCAGGGCAATGTATGGCGGCCCAGATAATCCACCCACTTGTCCAGGGCTATGTATGGCGGCCCAGATAATCCACCCATTTGTCCAGGGCTATGTATGGCGGCCCAGATAATCCACCCACCTATCCTGGGCAATGTATGGCGGCCCAGATAATCCACCCACCAGTCCTGGGCTATGTATGGAGATAATCCACCCACCTGTCCAGGGCTATGTATGGCCGCCCAGATAATCCACCCACCTGTCCAGGGCTATGTATGGCCGCCCAGATAATCCACCCACCTGTCCAGGGCTATGTAAGGCGGCCCAGATAATCCACCCACCTGTCCAGGGCTATGTATAGCGGCCCAGATAATCCACCCACCTGTCCAGGGCTATGTATTGCGGCCCAGATAATCCACCCACGTGTCCAGGGCTATGTATGGCGGCCTAGATAATCCACCCACGTGTCCAGGGCTATGTATGGCGGCCCAGATAATCCACCCACGTGTCCAGGGCTATGTATGGCGGCCCAGATAATCCACCCACGTGTCCAGGGCTATGCATGGCGGCCCAGATAATTCACCCACCTGTCCAGGGCTATGCATAGCGGCCTAGATAATCCACCCACCAGTCCAGGGCTATGTATGGCGGCCCAGATAATCCACCCACCTGTCCAGGGCTATGCAAGGCGGCCCAGATAATCCACCCAACTGTCCAGGGCTATGTATGGCGGCCCATATAATCCTCCCACGTTCCAGGCCTATGTATGGCGGCCTACATAATCCACCCACTTGTCCAGGGCTATGTATAGCGGCCCAGATAATCCACCCACCTGTCCAGGGCTATGTATGGCTACCCAGATAATCCACCCACCCGTCCAGGGCTATATATGGAGATAATCCATCCACCTGTCCAGGGCTATGCATGGAGATAATCCACCCACTTGTCCAGGGCTATGTATGGCGGCCCAGATAATCCACCCACCTGTCCAGGGCTATGTATGGAGATAATCCACCCACCTGTCCATGGCTATGTATGGCCTCCCAGATAATCCACCCACCCGTCCAGGGCTATGTATGGCTACTCAGATAATCCACCCACCTGTCCAGGGCTATATATGGAGATAATCCATCCACCTGTCCAGGGCTATGCATGGAGATAATCCACCCACTTGTCCAGGGCTATGTATGGCGGCCCAGATAATCCACCCACCTGTCCAGGGCTATGTATGGAGATAATCCATCCACCTGTCCAGGGCTATGTATGGAGATAATCCACCCACCTGTCCAGGGCTATGTATGGCGGCCAAGATAATCCACCCACCTGTCCAGGGCTATGTATGGCCGCCCAGATAATCCACCCACCCGTCTAGGGCTATGTATGGCTACCCAGATAATCCACCCACCTGTCCAGGGCTATGTATGGCTACCCAGATAATCCACCCACCTGTCCGGGGCTATATATGGAGATAATCCACCCACCTGTCCAGGGCAATGTATGGCGGCCCAGATAATCCACCCACTTGTCCAGGGCTATGTATGGCGGCCCAGATAATCCACCCATTTGTCCAGGGCTATGTATGGCGGCCCAGATAATCCACCCACCTATCCTGGGCAATGTATGGCGGCCCAGATAATCCACCCACCAGTCCAGGGCTATGTATGGCGGCCCAGATAATCCACCCACCTATCCTGGGCAATGTATGGCGGCCCAGATAATCCACCCACCAGTCCAGGGCTATGTATGGCGGCCCAGATAATCCACCCACTTGTCCAGGGCTATGTATGGCGGCCTAGATAATCCACCCACTTGTCCAGGGCTATGTATGGCGGCCCAGATAATCCACCCGCCTGTCCTGGGCTATGTATGGAGATAATCCACCCACCTATCCTGGGCAATGTATGGCGGCCCAGATAATCCACCCACTTGTCCAGGGCTATGTATGGCGGCCTAGATAATCCACCCACTTGTCCAGGGCTATGTATGGCGGCCCAGATAATCCACCCACCTATCCTGGGCAATGTATGGCGGCCCAGATAATCCACCCACCAGTCCAGGGCTATGTATGGCGGCCCAGATAATCCACCCACTTGTCCAGGGCTATGTATGGCGGCCTAGATAATCCACCCACTTGTCCAGGGCTATGTATGGCGGCCCAGATAATCCACCCACCTGTCCAGGGCTATGTATGGCTACCCAGATAATCCACCCACCTGTCCAGGGCTATATATGGAGATAATCCACCCACCTGTCCAGGGCAATGTATGGCGGCCCAGATAATCCACCCACTTGTCCAGGGCTATGTATGGCGGCCTAGATAATCCACCCACTTGTCCAGGGCTATGTATGGCGGCCCAGATAATCCACCCACCTATCCTGGGCAATGTATGGCGGCCCAGATAATCCACCCACCAGTCCAGGGCTATGTATGGCGGCCAAGATAATCCACCCACCTGTCCAGGGCTATGTATGGCGGCCCAGATAATCCACCCACCTGGCCAGGGCTACGCATGGCGCGCCCAGATAATCCACCCACCTGTCCTGGGCTATGCATGGCGGCCACGTGGCCACGTGGTCCTGATAATCCCTCCACCTGTGGCGGATTTCACGAACGCCGTTTAGCCGACTTCGTGGCTTAGTCGGCTAAAGTTACCATGTAAATGATGGGCGATTTTAGCCGACTAAGCCCCGTAGCCGGCTAAACTGCGTTCGTAAACTAGGCCCCTGTCCACGATTATACATTGCTGCCACGTGGCCCACCTTCAATAACGCTGTTTACTTAGAGAAGGCCATTCTCACCCAGCACAATACTGACGGTCAACCCATCACCGAGATAAGACGGGTGTATGGGTGAGCCTCCGACCTTGGGGTCGTCTTTGCAATGTGACTGGGAGAGAGACTGTGGATTAGCAGCTCAGATAAGAGATAAGTGTTTTACACATCAATTAAATAGATTTAAAAACATGCCATGGACTGACATGTTAAGAGTTCAGGCGGCTTGGGTGTACACTAAGGCTAAGGTGGGACAATGATGGGGTTGAGTAAAGCTTGTTCCAAATGCAGGTGCCAGGTTTCTCACGACATGTGGATCCTCAGCTCAGCCTGCTAACCGAGTGATTAAGGAAGACTCATTCGGAAAAGAAAAGATGATAACGTAAGATGATAAGAAAACTAACGTGCTAAAACACGTTCACATTTTTACATGGGAGGATCTGGGCGTCATACCAGACAAGCCACAGGATCAGCCAGGGACCCAGCCACAGGATCAGCCAGGGACCCAGCCACATGACCAGTCTGGGACCCAACCACGAAGGCACCCTGCCGGCGTGACTGTTGCCATGCAGACCAGTCCCCATGGCCCAGAAGGCCATTAGCAACAAGCAAACACCCACGGATTACCTGCCACAGGTCGGCATCCAGCGGTCTTAATATTTTAGGCAAATTGATCGACCACGCGATGTACTCCAAGTCAAGTACTTCAAGTCACGGGTGATATGCCCCCCTCCCCTTCTGGTCAGGTAGATGAGAATCTCATCAAGTAAACATGACAGTGACGTCCAACCCGTAGTTATTGGTGCCATATAGTTACAGTGACGTCCAACCCATACAGTTAGTGATGCCATATAGTTACAGTGACGTCCAAGCCGTACAGTTAGTGATGCCATATAGTTACAGTGACGTCCAAGCCGTACAGTTAGTGGTGCCATATAGTTACAGTGACGTCCAACCCGTACAGTTAGTGATGCCATATAGTTACAGTGACGTCCAACCCGTACAGTTAGTGATGCCATATAGTTACAGTGACGTCCAACCCGTACAGTTAGTGATGCCATATAGTTACAGTGACGTCCAACCCGTACAGTTAGTGATGCCATATAGTTACAGTGACCTCCGACCCGTACAGTTAGTGATGCCAGTTACAGTGACGTTATACAAGTGACGTTATACAATACAATAGTGTTACAAAATTATAGTGACGTCATACAATAATGACGGTAAACAATAGTGGTGTTATACAACAATAGTGACGATGTATAACAATAGGGATGCTATACAACAACGTTATACAACAATAGTGACGTTATACAATAATAGTGGCGTTATATAACAATAGTGAGGTTAAACAACAATAGTGACATTACACACAGACGCCGGGACAAGGCGAGATGTTGGTCTTATCTCCCCCGCCACACACCATATGTCCACACTACATGGACAAACCCAGACTCAAGCTGTTCTTACAGCCCCTCAACCCACTGGGAGGGGTGAGTCCACGTTCCAGCATCTGCACCACATCCATGGTTCGATACCTTCACAAGTTTTCACAATATCGCCGCTCGAAATCGGTGGTAGATCCAAGCATTACATCCTGGAATAACCTGATCAAAGCCCCACGTCCTGGGAAGGCGTTCTTGCCACAGACAGTCGGATACCTGCCATCAATACAACACAGGCCACCCCTCTATCCTGCCCCCACTCTCCACCCCCGCCCCCCCCCCCCCTCCCCCCCGGGGAGGTAACTATAGATGCAACAATTTAAAAGGAGGTGCCTCTGGGAGCCCCCCCCCAAAAAAAATCCTACCCATCCAAGTACCAAGAACTGTGTAAAGTAGAGCCAATCCACGTGCCAACTTACTAACTTCCACGACCAGCTTAGGGCGTCAGTTTTTTACTGACGCACCGTTCAATATTTGCAGTTTTCAAGAAACGGGGAATGGCTATAGACATGACATTCTGGATAATTCGATCGATACCGTCTCTCGTAAACACAACAGTCAGTGAATGTTTCCCAACTGCCTCCCATACATAACACACCCACGCAGGTACCACACGTGCATAATTTAGTACCCATTGGCGTACCAAAATGCAGGAAAAAGGACACCCTTTCCTCAGTAGTTAATTGCCTCGAGATGGGAGACACAAAGCCTCGGCAGACATAACCCCCTGCCCCAAAAATACACTAGGACAAAAAAGCCCCGGCGGACGAAATCCCCGGTCTAGATAGATAAATAAGTACTGCTGCCAATCATACAAGCGGAATATGAATGTTTAAGTGATCCCTATAGTGTATATTAGTCTACTATAATCGTTCATTCCAGATCCGTTAGTCTATGAAGTAACGTTGATTTTAACAGTCTCATTAGTTCTCTGAAGCAGGTTAATGCCACTGCGACACTTGGTAATATAATATGGTAATTTAGTTTATTGCTCAAGCAGGTGTCAACGTTACCAGGCCTCTGTAAATCACTGGGTGCCCTTACCCAGTTATCTAGATGGTTGTAAATTCAGGACGCTTTAACCACGTTTGGTCATATCGCTCCAATGGGAGAAGGAAGGGAGAGTGGAGCCATCTCCCGGGGTGACCCCCTACTCTTTGCGAAGGAGGACATGGGATCTTTATCTCGCGACCACACAGACACGGTAAAAAACCCTACTAAGCTTACTGTCACAGTGGCCCTTTTATATGTAATATATGTTTGTTTATTTACTTGCGATGCATAGCTTTGGACAATAAACATTATTGTTATATGAGCTGGAATATATAGTCAAGAGCTGAAATGTTATTAGAACACATCGAGAGAAATAACAGGTTTCTGCTCCGAGGATTGAGAGAAAAAAATGCGAAAACAGTCGGTCATTTGGGCGGCACACATGTATATTATATACTTAATTATATGTAGCGCACCCCCCTCCCCCCCACCACCGTTCCACCGGGATGGGGGGGGGGTCCAGGGAGAGACATGGCAGCGATGACACGGCCCGGACTGCGGCCCGTCCGGGGGGGCCCTAAAAGCGGCGTGCTCGGGAATAAAATATTTATGAAAACACGGTTTTCTCTTCCCATCACTTATTACTGAGCGCACGACGCACGTTGGTTGGCATGGATACCTGCTATTGTTAAGCTGTTTGTGACGTGTCGTGCAATCAGTCTCAGTGACACATATATCATATCGGGCGCCAACGCGGCCCGGAGATAGGCCAGTGGTTTCCCCTATATCGAAGCTGTATTATGACCAGGCGGTGACAGATATCAAGGACAGTGTATAATAGCCTACATCTCATACACTATCCTTGCATGTATGTCAGACCGAAAAGAAAGGGTAACTGATAGAGGGGTGACGACCGGTAGGGAGACACGTGGTGGTGATAACTACAAGGGTGACACACGGGTGGTGGGGAAATCTAGGGTGACAAAGGGAGGATGGCGACATCAAGGGTGACATATGGGGGTGATTACATTTAGGGTGACACAGGTGGAATCTAGGGTGACACAGGGAGGATGGTGACATCAAGGGTGGCACAGGGGATGGTGACATCAAGGGTGGCACAGGGGATGGTGACATCAAGGGTGGCACAGGGAATGGTGGGGACGTCAAGGGTGACACAGGGGGATGGTGACATCAAGGGTGGCACAGGGAATGGTGGGGACGTCAAGGGTGACACAGGGGGGTGGTGACGTCAAGGGTGACACAGGGGGGTGGTGACGTCAATGGTGACACATGGGGGTGGTGATGTCAAGGGTGACACAGGGGGGTGGTGACGTCAATGGTGACACATGGGGGTGGTGACGTCAAGGGTGACACAGGGTTGTGGTGACATCTAAGGTGACAAAGGGGTGGTAACATTTAGGGTGACATGGGTGGTGATGACATCTTGGGTGACACGGGTGGTGATGACATCTAGGGTGACACAGGGTGGTGATGACATCTAGGGTGACACAGGGGAGGTGATGACATCTAGGGTGAATAGGGGGTAATGACATCTTGGGTGACACGGGTGGTGATGACATCTAGGGTGACACAGGGGAGGTGATGACATCTAGGATGAATACGGGGTGATGACATTTAAGGTGACACAGGGGTGGTGACATCTAGGGTGACACAGGGGAGGTGATGACATCTAGGATGAATAGGGGGTGATGACATTTAAGGTGACACAGGGGTGGTGATGACATCTAGGGTGACACAGGGGAGGTGATGACATCTAGGGTGAATAGGGGGTGATGACAGTTAAGGTGACACAGGGGTGGTGATGACATCTAGGGTGACACAGGGGAGGTGATGACATCTAGGGTGAATAGGGGGTGATGACAGTTAAGGTGACACAGGGGTGGTGACATCAAGGGTGACACAGGGGAGGTGATGACATCTAGGGTGAATAGGGGGTGATGACAGTTAAGGTGACACAGGGGTGGTGATGTCAAGGGTGACACAGGGGGGTGGTGACGTCAATGGTGACACATGGGGGTGGTGACGTCAAGGGTGACACAGGCGGGTGGTGACATCTAGGGTGACACAGGGGTGGTGACATCAAGGGTGACACAGGGGGGGAGTGATGACATGTACATAGCTAATAACTAATAGTGTTTAACTCCATATCCAAACTGGCCACAACCACTATCTTTCACTACCATCTGAGACTGAGCATACAAGCATCCATCTAACATGAACCTGCATGCATTTGTTGACTCTCATTAACTTGTCCTGGTAATATATGGTGATTAGGCAATTAACCATCTAATTCCCACCTATCATATTCCTATCCAGCCAGAGACATTAATTGTAAATACAAGCAGTTGTGACATATACCAGTAACAATGTAGAGGTCACATGACATGTTAGAGCTGTTTGCATGCATTCTTGTTCAGTAACCCCTTGTGTTATATAGTTCGTTTAGCGTAGTAATATTGCCAGTATGCAGTATTATGCATCTTTTTAGTGTCATGTAACCTGAACATGAACTGTCATGGCAGACAGGCTGTTTCTGAAATGTGTTGCTTGAAAATAAATATGAATCTTACAGTCTTGGTATATTAGCAATCACTATTCATACTAATATCAATTGTTGCATGTATAAATAATTAAACTATAACAAGCCAAGTGATAAGGCTTGAGAGGGATGGGAGAGAAGTTTACCAGTGTAGATGTCTAATGATCAATTGTTTCACCAGCCAAGCCATATATAGCCATACATGACCATATTATGACCATTAAACAAAGCAAGCAAAACAATTATTCTCTTCAATAATTGATTTTTGTAGTTTTTGTATTAATTTGAAATAGAATTAAAACAAGATTCAAGTACTTGCGGTATGTAGTAATATGAATAAAATGGAACACAAGATAAATCATGTATTTTGACGGGCTAATGGTGCCCAGTGCTGCCCAGTAGGCCAAGTGCTTATATGTTTATGCATTCTGAAAAGGCCAATAGTCATCAATACTCATATTCATTGTGACAGCAATGGGGTTTCTGGGCTCGCGCTAGGATATTTTTTTTATTAGCCAATCTGGCTAATTCCGTGGAAAAACATCAGCCAAAATTAGCCAAATATATTGGTTATACATTGGTTGTGTGTTTGTAGTTGAAATTTTATATTCGCCATTTTGGCGAGTGTCCAGGAAGTTCTTATCGCCAAATCCCCAATTTTCTCACCAAATGGCTATTGGCAAATGCTAACGCGAGTCCAGGGTTTACATACTTTGACGAGAGACAGTGAGTGATAGCAAAGTCTTGTGTATGTGTAGGAGTCAGTTCATTAGCATATTGTTGTGCTGTCCACCAATGACTATTAGTTATTTTAGAGAAATGTTATTTGTGTCATGTGTTTATCCTATCTGTCCAATCGTCTTGTCTGGATTAGCATTTTATATCCCATCCCAATTAAAAAAGTGAATGAATATTATGCTATCTTTGCATATATAATTATATAGATATATGTATATATCTCACCATAGGATATGCTTAACGTGTATCTTTTCTGTCTTAGTCAACCATTTTCTGTTTATACAATTTAATGAAATAAATAAATAATAAAAGCTTTGCCATCGTATGATTACTTTCAAATCATGAAGGTGGGAAAGCCAGGCTCATTGTTACAGATGCAAGACAATATAGCTGGAAATGGTCTATGCAGCTTATTCACGCAACCAGATTTTTTACACTAAAAATAAAAGATTGATATTACTGAAAAAATGTATATGATAGAGCCCAAAGTACTACAAAATAGTTACAAGACCGGCCGGTCCACTGTCTCTGCATTAACACTCGACCGACCAGTTAAATACTTTAATGTTGCATACTGTTAATCTATATGCCATACATAAATTAGCCTTGGCGACAGTGCCAAGGTTAATCTGTATATCATGTATAAGGCAGTATAGCAACTAAGCTGCCACAATGACATTGACAGTAAGAGTTGGTAGCTCTAAGGTATCATCTGCTAGGCCTAATATATTACTTTGACAACCTTATTTTCAGCACCAAGTCATGCAGGGCCGGCTGGGTAGCTCAGTGGGTTAAACGCTCAATCTTCAGTTCTCCGGACACATGAGAGCCTAATGGCACATGGATCGATGGTTCAAGACCCGCTGTGGCCATGTCGGTGTGGTCGCAGGATAAAGATCCTATATCCTTAGCAAGGAGTAGAGGGAGATATGGCTCCATTCTTCCTTCCATCTCCAATTGATGCGATTTGACCAAAAGTGGTTAAAGCATCCTGAATATACAACCAACCAACCAAGTCCTAGGCCAATGAGCCGCTAAGGCCACTGAGTGTCACTGTCAGTGTCAGTGAGGCACTGCACTAAGTCTAGGTCTAAGCCTGAGCATACATGCCAACCTATTTTGAATGAAAAGCGGTAGATCTGCGTGCGACGCAGTCACGCACACCGCTAGGGAGGTCTGGGGGCATGCCCCCCCCCGCAAGAAAATTTTCAAAAATGGTGCTAAATGGTGCCTTCTCCTGCATTCTGGGGAGCAATTTGACTGCAATAGAATACATGATTTTTTAGAGGTAAAATGCGGTAGGAATAATGTTAAAAGCGGTAGGCGGTAGAAGTCTTCAAAAAGCGGTAGTCTACCGCGTAAAGCGGTAGGGTTGGCGTGTAGGCCTGAGGCTGAGCCAGGCAGAGCCAGACAGAGCCTGAGTCGCAGTTCACAATGATATTGATAAGATCTGAAGATTGAGATTTGAGCTCCTCACGCGTTGAACAGGAAGACTTACCTTTCACTTCACCTGTACACAAATGGAGGCGCGGTTCATCCGGAGATGTCTTGTGATTCCTGCACTCCGTTTATAGATAGAAGCTACAAGTCGAGCCGTTAATGGAAAATAACAACAAACACTCTGTCTGATCTGTCCTGTCAAACTGCTCAATCAAGTCAATGCTTTTCGGTGTACCACTGACTTCGCTGGTTCCCAGCACCGTTGACCTCGCTGGTTCCCAGCACCACTGGAAGGGAGCATTCATTTTCTGACTGTGCATGGGGAGCCCGACATGCGCGGGCGCGAGTGGCCAGAAAGACCACACTGTCTACATAACACGTGGAAAGATCATAGATAATCGATGTAGCGACCTATTTATCTCACACCTTCCCCATAGACACTGTTCGCGGCAATATGACTTGAACGACGGCTTGAACCGGCTTAGGCCTACATTAAGCCTAGCTCACACTGTGAGGCCCCTGAGGGGGGGTAGCCATGTCGCGTGTCGATTTTAAGAAAAAGGTTCATGTCGCGTGTCGATTTTAAGATAAGATCCATGTCGCGTGTCGATTTTAAGAAAAGTTCCATGTCGCGTGTCACTAAGTTTTATGTCGCATGTCGATTCTAAGACAACCCCAATGTCGCGTTGTCGATTTTAAAAATCGCCGTGTCGCCGTGTCGAAAAAGCCCCTATGGGGCCCTACTGTGCCGGTGTTGGTTACGGGTTACCCGGGTCAGAGTCCTTCCCGGTCTATACCGAGACGAACCGGGGCCATCTCGCAAAATTTTGGCGCGAAAACAATAGGCCACGATGTTACTACGGTGCTACGGTTCATCTCGGGAGTTTTTGACAGTTCAAAACCACCGGGGTGACCTACGGTACACCCCGGATTGACAACGGACTCGCTACTGTTTTCCAGGGTTGTCCAAGGCTGTCCCCTGTTTTTAGGACCGGGGTAAACCGGGCCTATAAACCGGCCCAGTGTGAGCTAGCCTTGATTAAGTTGGTGGTGGGACCCCGGGGGGGGGGGGGGGCGGGGGGGGAGCACTGTTATACGAATGTGGTGGGGGGTTATAGAGCGGACATTCATGATGAAAAAATACCCCTACAGAGGAGTATTTAAAAACTTGCAAACGGGGGGTGGGGGCTGAAAATGCGCGTTTATAGGGGCGGGTTGCCGAGAAAATATGCCTTCCGAACGGATTTTGGCGGGGTAAAACGCCAAGACCGAGCGGATTTTGGCGGTAAAACGCCAAGACCGAGCGGATTTTGGCTATGAAAGGGGGGGGGGGGCTTTACGGAACCCCCCGCCCCCATTAATGTATTAAGTACCCCCCCCCCCCCGGGGGGAGGTGGGACACGGCCTACGTAGGTCTATTGCACTGGGGCGACAGCTAGTGCCGGCGACATTGTAGGCCTATAATGCTGGGGCGACAGCTAGTGCCGGCGACATTGTAGGCCTATAATGCTGGGGCGACAGCTAGTGCCGGCGACATTGTAGGCCTATAATACTGGGGCGACAGCTAGTGCCGGCGACATTGTAGGCCTATAATACTGGGGCGACAGCTAGTGCCGGCGACATTGTAGGCCTATAATGCTGGGTCGACAGCTAGTGCCGGCGACATTGTAGGCCTATAATACTGGGGCGACAGCTAGTCGATAGTTCGCCGGCACAAACCAGGGAGAAAACCTTATAACTTATGCGAGGATGCATCGATAAAGCCCTAGTGCGGGGTTTTGGCTCTAATATTCTATAGAGCTATACGCTTCAAAGAGGCAGAAACACATACACAGGGAGCGAGGGAGAGGGAGGTGGGTGGGGGTGGGGGCGGAATAGATTCGATTCGGTTTGTGAATGCAGCGGTGATACCATAGAGGTGGGAGAGGGGGGGGGGGGGGCGTGGACGCGATGGAGGGGGGTGGGGCAATATTTGAATATTTCAAGTGTACGACGTTTCATAGCCAGGTTGTAATCACCTTCGAAACTGCTGGCGTTGGACGCCTCGTGTCAGGATCGATCCCCCCTCCCCGCCACCCTCCCCGCCGCGAAGTACGACATGAACGTGCCCCCTCCCCTCTGTCGGCTCATCACCCCGGGAAGGGGGGGGGCTCTACATCACTACAGTGACCCTCATGACCCCCTCTCTCCAATAACCCACCCTGATGACCCCCTCTCTCCAATCACCCACCCTGATGACTCCCCCTCTCTCCAATCACCCACCCTGATGACCCCCTCTCTCTCCAATCACCCACCCTGATGACGCCCTCTCTCTTCAATCACCCACCCTGATGACCCCCTCTCTCTCCGATCACCCACCCTGATGACCCCCTCTCTCTCCGATCACCCACCCTGATGAGCCCCTCTCCCCCAATCACCCACCCTGATGACTCCCCCTCTCTCGAATCACCCACCCTGATGACTCCCCCTCTCCCCCAATCACCCACCATGATGACCCTCTCTCTCTCCAATCACCCACCCTGATGACCCCCTCTCTTCAATCACCCACCCTGATGACCCCCTCTCTCTCCAATAACCCACCCTGATGACCCCCTATCTCTCCAATCACCCACCCTGATGACCCCCTCTCTCTCCAATCACCCACCCTGATGACCCCCTCTCTCTCCAAGCACCCACCCTGATGACCCCCTCTCTCTCCAATCACCCACCCTGATGACCCCCTCTCTCTCCAAACACCCACCCTGATGACCCCCTCTCTCTTCAATCACCCACCCTGATGACCCCCTCTCTCTCCAATCACCCACCCTGATGACCCCCTCTCTCCAATTACCCACCCTGATGACCCCCTCTCTCTCCAATAACCCACCCTGATGACCCCCTCTCTCTCCGATCACCCACCCTGATGACCCCCTCTCTCCAATCACCCACCCTGATGACCCCCTCTCTCCAATCACCCACCCTGATGACCCCCTCTCTCTCCAATAACCCACCCTGATGACCCCCTCTCTCTCCAAACACCCACCCTGATGACCCCCTCTCTCTTCAATCACCCACCCTGATGACCCCCTCTCTCTCCAATCACCCACCCTGATGACCCCCTCTCTCTCCAATCACCCACCCTGATGACCCCCTCTCTCTCCAAACACCCACCCTGATGACCCCCTCTCTCTTCAATCACCCACCCTGATGACCCCCTCTCTCTCCAAACACCCACCCTGATGACCCCCTCTCTCCAATCACCCACCCTGATGACGCCCTCTCTCTCCAATAACCCACCCTGATGACCCCCTCTCTCTCCGATCACCCACCCTGATGACCCCCTCTCTCTCCAATAACCCACCCTGATGACCCTCTCTCTCTCCGATCACCCACCCTGATGACCCCCTCTCTCTTCAATCACCCACCCTGATGACCCCCTCTCTCTCCAATCACCCACCCTGATGACCCCCTCTCTCTCCAATCACCCACCCTGATGACCCCCTCTCTCTCCAATCACCCACCCTGATGACCCGCTCTCTCCAATCACCCACCCTGATGACCCCCTCTCTCTTCAATCACCCACCCTGATGACCCCCTCTCTCCCAATCACCCACCCTGATGATCCCCTCTCTCTCCAATAACCCACCCTGATGACCCCCTCTCTCTTCAATCACCCACCCTGATGACCCCCTCTCTCCCAATCACCCACCCTGATGACCCCCTCTCTCTCCAATCACCCACCCTGATGACCCCCTCTCTCCCAATCACCCACCCTGATGATCCCCTCTCTCTCCAATCACCCACCCTGATGACCCCCTCTCTCTCCAATCACCCACCCTGATGACCCCCTCTCTCTCCAATCACCCACCCTGATGACCCCCTCTCTCCAATCACCCACCCTGATGACCCTCTCTCTCTTCAATCACCCACCCTGATGACCCCCTCTCTCTCCGATAACCCACCCTTTAAGGTCCCCCTCTCTCTCCAATCACCCACCCTGATGACCTCCTCTCTCTCCAATCACCCACCCTGATGACCCCCTCTCTCTCCGATCACCCACCCTGATGACCCCCTCTCCCCCAATGACCCACCCTGATGACCCCCTCTCCCACAATCACCCACACTGATGACTCCCCCTCTCCCCCAATCAACCACCCTGATGACCCCCTCTCTCCAATCACCCACCCTGATGACCCCCTCTCCCCCAATCACCCACCCTGATGACCCCCTCTCTCTCCAATCACCCACCCTGATGACCCCCTCTCCCCCAATCAGCCACCCTGATGACCCCCTCTCCCCCAATCACACCCACCCTGAAGACCCCCTCTCTCCCAATCACCCACCCTGATGACCCCCTCTCCTCCAATCACCCACCCTGATGACCCCCTCTCCCCCAATCACCCACCCTGATGACCCCCTCTCCCCCAATCACCCACCCTGATGACCCCCTCTCTCCCAATCACCCACCCTGATGACCCCTCTCTCCAATCACCCACCCTGATGACCCCCTCTCCTCCAATCACACCCACCCTGAAGACTAGCTACACACCCATGGTGACGTCATGACGTACGTGTTGTTTCTGGGGCTCCAGATATGAATCATTCGAACAAAGTCTTGGATGCGGACGTTATGACGAGCATGCTTTGTTTTTCTCGCTCCCATCAGCAGGGCTTATGACCTCTTCGAGGATGACGTCATGACGTAATTTTCTTTTCTCGAGCACCTTACACTTGGTTGGTTATTCTGCACGCTTTAACCGTTTTGTTCATATCGAACCACCGACCCACGTGCCGTTAGGCTCTCAGGTGACCAGAGCACTTAATGCGAGCGCTCTAGCCCACTGAGCTATCGCGCCGGCCCCCCTTACACTGGCCTGTTTACCGTTAAGGACGATGTCTTCAGACGATGTACACTGGCCTGTTTACCGTTAAGGACGATGTCTTCAGACGATGTACACTGGACTGTTTACCGTTAAGGACGATGTCTTCAGACGATGTACACTGGACTGTTTACCGTTAAGGACGATGTCTTCAGACGATGTACACTGGACTGTTCACCGTTAAGGACGATGCCTTCAGACGATGTGCACTGGCCTGTTTACCGTTAAGGACGATGTCTTTAGACGATGTACACTGGACTGTTTACCGTTAAGGACGATGCCTTCAGACGATGTGCACTGGCCTGTTTACCGTTAAGGACGATGTCTTCAGACGATGTACACTGGACTGTTTACCGTTAAGGACGATGTCTTCAGACGATGTACACTGGACTGTTTACCGTTAAGGACGATGCTTTCAGACGATGTACACTGGCCTGTTTACCGTCAAGGACGATGCCTTCAGACGATGTACACTGGCCTGTTTTCCGTTAAGGACGATGTCTTAAGGCGATGTATACTGGCCTGTTTACCGTTAAGGACGATGTCTTTAGACGATGTACACTGGACTGTTTACCGTTAAGGACGATGCCTTCAGACGATGTGCACTGGCCTGTTTACCGTTAAGGACGATGTCTTCAGACGATGTACACTGGACTGTTTACCGTTAAGGACGATGTCTTCAGACGATGTACACTGGACTGTTTACCGTTAAGGACGATGTCTTCAGACGATGTACACCGGACTGTTTACCGTTAAGGACGATGTCTTCAGACGATGTACACTGGCCTGTTTACCGTTAAGGACGATGTCTTAAGACGATGTACACCGGACTGTTTACCGTTAAGGACGATGTCTTCAGACGATGTACACTGGCCTGTTTACCGTTAAGGACGATGTCTTAAGGCGATGTACACTGGACTGTTTACCGTTAAGGACGATGTCTTCAGACGATGTACACTGGACTGTTTACCGTTAAGGACGATGTCTTCAGACGATGTACACTGGCCTGTTTACCGTTAAGGACGATGTCTTCAGACGATGTACACCGGACTGTTTACCGTTAAGGACGATGTCTTCAGACGATGTACACTGGCCTGTTTACCGTTAAGGAATATGTCTTCAGACGATGTACACTGGACTGTTTACCGTTAGGGAAGATGTCTTCAGACGATGTACACTGGACTGTTTACCGTAAAGGACGATGTCTTCAGACAATGTACACTGGACTGTGTCAACAAAGGACTATTTATAAATATTATTATCAAAAACTATATTTTATCCTGCAAAAGTAAAACCCAGGATACAGAACGCTTTAAGAACCATAATATCCTACTATATAGACTATAATAGAGAAATGTTTCATTCACCAGAAACTGTCTTACAGCCAAAATTGGTGATAAATGGAATTCAATTAAGCGTTGTTTTTGATGTGGATATATCCTTATACTGCAGTGTGTTTGCCTCGTATATGAATATGTTTATGTATCAATGCATTGATATTATTAGTCAATTTTATGCCGCATGTCATTTGATGTCCAAATGTCCACTGAATTGCCCGTGTCCCAGTGGACTGACGGGTCCAGGGTCCTGGGTTCCAAATTCTCAGTGTTTAATGTCGATTTCAAGTTTCACATCGCTCCGTGTCGCTTTTTAGTTATGTTAGGTTAAGTTTTTGTTTTCTCAAAAATCTGTGTCAATTTCGCTTTTTTCAGATCCTCAGTGTCGGAATTTTGGGGTCAATGTCATCGAATGTCGATTTTTCAAATAAGCCGGTGTCGCGTGTCGCCTTGAACCCCTTCCAGGCCTCTCAGCACATGCAGTATGGACGCGATCACTTTGCGGCCCGCAGCGGAGGACTGGTCAGAGGAGCCGGCCGGTGACAGGGATTCTGGTGAGCTGGGGCTGGGAGGGGGGGGGGGGGGGGAGGCGAGGGGGGTACCCTATACAATCTTACAATCTTTGCCGGTGACAAGGCTGTGATTTATGTTTGTAAGTCTCTGAACACCATCTCGAGACACCGGGATACCTGAGTGCGAGCCGCTGACCTGTTAGTGGTGACAGAGGCCGGTAAGTCTGTCGCCTCGGCGTGGAGAGGGTGGGGTTGCGGTGAGAGAGAGGGGGTGAGAGAGAAACGAAATGTGGGGAGGCGGTTAGCTCGAGGGCGGGAAAGAGACAGAGATGGGGCTGCGGTGATCAAACGAGATACAGAAGTGAGAGGGAGAAGAAGAGAGGGGGTCGCAGTGAGATCGAGAGCGAGAGAAAGAGAGATAGAGAGAGAGAGGAGGGGGGGGGGGCTCCCGCGGTGCGTGACAGTCAGTACCCCTCTACCGCACGCTCTCTCCACCTCTCCTCCACTCCACCCCCTCCCCCTCCCAGTCCTACACCCCCCTCCCTATCCACCCCCCCCCCCCCCCACTCCAAAAAAGAGGGCCAGTTCTGCGTCGTGTGCCCGTGCCGTCCGCCTACTGACATACCGAGTACTACCGCCGGGCTACACCCACTCACTTTACGTACACTGTGTGCCGGAGTCGGTGGTGGTGGTGTGTGGTATGGTGTGGCCTCACCAACTTACTTCTACACCTATAAACTCAAACTTCTCCTCAGTTGTAAGAGTGAGCAATCGTTGTGGCCCAGCTTCCGCTGTTCCACCGCCCGGTAGGAGCGGCGGATTATTCCGGCGCTATGGATACTAACTACTGCCAGGAGTGAGGATACCATTTGAAAGGGATTATTCCAGACTCGACTCACTCACTCACAACCCGGTCGTCCGGGGTGGGGGTGTGTGTGTGTGTGTGGTGTGGGTGTGATGGACAAGTTCACCAGTGTGTTTAGTCGCCTTGGCCGGAGGAGGTGAGTGGTCCTGGTGGGCGGTGGGGGGTGGGGATGGTCTGGTACCGTGAGCGGTGTGCGTGTGTGTGTAGAGAGAGAGAGAGAGAGAGGTGGGGGGGGGGGGGGGGCAAACAGTGTCAGCCGGTGTGCTATATGGGTTTGTTGTTGTGCGTTCATCCCACCAGGCAAAGCCCTCAGTGTCAGCCTTTTGTCAGTCGACATTCCCAAGTGACTACTAGATCTACTTCCATTCCCTGGCGTTTGTCTGCGATAACCTGTCATCACGCAGCGAAGTTACCGTCATGTTACCTAGGCTATACCTGACCAGTGACTATACGCACAGGCCGAGGATTTAGGGTCTGCACCAGGAGAGCTGTATATCTGTAGGGAGGGAGGGATGGGGGGGGGGGGTGGCGGGTAACACTCACGGTACACATGGTGTGAAATGCCCCCCCCCCCCTCTCCCTATCCCTCTGCAGCGCCTGTGGTCTGCACGGAACGGCAACCAAAACACACAGGCACCGAGCCCACAAAATAATACACACTATAATGGACTATATTGCAAACTATCTTTACCACATGGTGTAGCCGGTTACGAGGCTTAGACGGCTACAATCGCCCATCATTTACATTTAGCCGACTAAGCCCTGTAGTCTGCGTTCGCGAAATCCGCCACAGTATATATATACATGTATACCATTCTATGGCCTGTAGTCTACCACAGTATATATACACATGTCTACCATTCTATGGCCTGTAGTCTGCCACAGTATATATATACATGTATACCCTTCTATTGCCTGTAGTCTGCCACAGTATATATATACATGTATACCATTCTATGGCCTGTAGTCTGCCACAGTATATATATACATGTATACCATTCTATTGCCTGTAGTCTGCCACAGTATATATATACATGTATACCATTCTATGGCCTGTAGTCTGCCACAGTATATATATACATGTATACCGTTCTATAGCCTGTAGTATGCCACAGTATATATACACATGTATACCATTCTATGGCCTGTAGTCTGCCACAGTATATATATACATGTATACCATTCTATTGCCTGTACTCTGCCACAGTATATATATACATGTATACCATTCTATTGCCTGTAGTCTGCCACAGTATATATACACATGTATACCATTCTATAGCGGGACACATTGGCAACAAGTTGTCTTGAAACGGGTTCCCCACAACGTTCATGTCAACAAATGTACATGTTGACAATCCTATATTATTCTGTCCCTGTATGAATACACCGCAGAGTACTGTGTTGAGGGTGCTACCTCCAAAAGGTGCCGGAACGCAGGGGAAAGGAGATTTGTGTTGCACTACGTCATGAAACTTGGGACTGCATTGGTCTATGGACCTTGCATTGGAACCTCCGCAGTATGTTAGGAAGCTGTTTGTGTTAGGCCGAAGAGGGGTGATGGAGGAGGTGGGGCATTGTGTGGAGGGGGGGTGGGCATGGCCAATACTCCAGTATTGACGACTGGAGGGATTGGGGGAGGTAGGGTGTGTGTGTGGGGGGGGGGGGGGGGGGGGTGGGGTGGAGGGGTAGTAAACTGGGCACCCGGCGCACGAGCAAGGTGATTCAGTTGGCCAAGGGGTTAACAGATGTGCCGAATCGGGGATCTCCGTCTATGCCTAGACATGCTCTCACGAGATACACAGGGGGCGATCATCTAGGCGGGGGAATAGAGTGGTTAGAACTCATCCTGACGGGAAATAGAGTGGCCAGAACTAATTTACACAGGGGAATAGAGTGATTAGAACTCATCTAGACGGGGGAATAGAGTGGTTAGAACTCATCTGACGGGGGAGTAGAGTGGTCATAACTAATTCACACGGGGGAATAGAGTGGTTAAAACTCATCCTGACGGGGGAATAGAGTGGTCATAACTAATTCACACGGGGAATAGAGTGGTTAGAACTCATATAGACGGCCAAATAGAGTGGTTAGAGCTATCCAGAAGGAAGAATAGAGTAGTCAGAACTCATTCACACGGGGGAATAGAGTGGCCAGAACTCATCCTGACGGGGGAATAGAGTGGTTAGAACTCATCCGGACGGGAAATAGAGTGGTCAGAACTCATCCAGACGGGGAAATACAGTGGTTAGAACTCATCTAGACGGGAGAATAGAGTGGTTAGAACTCATTCAGACGGAGAAATAGAGTGGTTAGAGCTCACCAGACGGGGAAATAAGTTGTTAGAACTCATCCAGACGGGAGATTAGAGTGGCTATAACTCATCCAGACGGGGGAATAGAGTAGTTAGAACTCACCCGGACGGGGGAATAAAGTGGTTATAACTCATCCAGACGGGGAAATAGAGTAGTTAGAACTCATCCAGACGCGGGTATAGAGTGGTCAGAACTCATCCAGACGGGGAAATAGAGTGGTTAGAACTCATCCAGACGCGGGGATAGAGTGGTCAGAACTCATACAGACGGGGGAATAGAGTGGTAAGAACTCATCCTGACGGGGGAATAGAGTGGCCAGAACTAATTCAACACGGGGAATAGAGTGGTTAGAACTCATCCAGGACGGGGGAATAGAGTGGTTAGAACTCATCCTGACGGGGGAATAGAGTGGTCATAACTAATTCACACGGGGGAATAGAGTGATTAGAACTCATATAGACGGCCAAATAGAGTGGTTAGAACTCATCCAGAAGGAAGAATAGAGTAGTCAGAAGTCATTCACACGGGGGAATAAAGTGGTTAGAACTGTTCTAGACGGGGGAATAGAGTGGTTAGAACTCATCCAGCCCGGGGAATAGAGTGGTTAGAACTCATCCAGACGGGAAATAGAGTGGTTAGAGCTCACCAGACGGGGAAATAGAGTGGTTTGAACTCATCCAGACGCGGGGATAGAGTGGTCAGAACTCATACAGACGGGGGAATAGAGTGGTTAGAACTCATCCAGACGCGGGGATAGAGTGGTCAGAACTCATACAGACGGGGGAACAGAGTGGCTAGGCCTGATCCAGACGGGGAAATAGAGTGGTCAGAGCTGATCCAGACGGGTGAATAGAGTGGTCAGAGCTGACCAGACGGGGGAATAGAGTGGATACATCGATAAATCTACCAACTGCAAATAGTGCCGTAGTTCGCTTGACAGCAGGTCAGTTAGGCCTTTTCGTCCCTCCCGACGAAAGGATAACCCCAATCCCAAGAATTCGGCTTCAAGCATTTTTCTGAGACTAGAAAATTGTTCACAATGTAACATAAAATGGACCTCATCTTCAACACACACCGAGGTACGCTGTCTACATATACGTTCTGTGGTAGGTACTGGCTTTGGCTTATTATATCGACCGGTGACTTCGAGTCTGATTCTAGCAAACCACCGTTGGTATTTTTTGGCCAGCCAGCACCGATATATTGTTACATGGTGTGATTCGTTTTTAGGGTTGCATATGTTCTTATGCCAGTTGGCGATTAAAAGTCTTCCACAATTGTGTTTTATACTCATCTGCCAGAGTGTTTTGTAAATGGGAGAGCATGCGTTCGCTACCATTTCCGCATCCCATATCCACAAAGTTGTGCACCTCAAACCTTAGGTAATAATACATACATTTGATAACAGACGCTAAGGTGTCGGTCCATTGCTTTCGCAGTCCATTTCCGTTCTAAATGCCGGTCGGAGCATTGTGTTTTTACTGGTCCAGATATGAGCCCAGAAGCGAATGGCGTTGCACAGGCGTTGATTATACTATTTATCTTCCGGGAGACCTTTATTTCATGGTTCTAAATGTGCGATCATCAACTCTATCGTTTTGTAGCTCTGACCTTAAGTTTGGACCGCTGCCCGGGTCCCGCCCGACTGTAGCGGGTCCCGCCAGACCATCTCTCAGCGGCCTGGCGGACATGGTGGGCGGGGTGGGGGGGGCGGTGGTCCATCATCAGCGGGGTAATTGGGCGTGTCCGCCCTCAGCCTGCACCAATCAGCCCCCTTCCCACCAGCCCTCCCCTCCCCTCCCCTCCCCTCCCCTCCCCTCCCCTCAGCGGCCTGCGACTAGAACCCCACCCCACCCCACCTCGCGCATCCCCTCAGGACCCTGCGCCTATACCCCGCCACACACACACACCCACCCCTCTTATCCCTTCAGCGGCCTGTGACTACAACCCACTCCCAAGGACAAGGCGGGAACATGGGTGGACTGGGATGGGGTGGGGGGAGGTGTAAATGTTAATGGCTCGTAAATTATAGCGAAGACTCAACGTGGTTATTACTAAGGGGTGGCGGTCAGGGTGAAGGGTGAAAGGGTGGCAGTCAGGGTGAAGGCTGAAGGGGTGGCGGTCAGGGTGAAGGGTGAAAGGGTGGCAGTCAGGGTGAAGGCTGAAGGGGTGGCGGTCAGGATGAAGGGTTAAGGGGTGGCGGTCAGGGTGAAGGGTGAAAGGGTGGCAGTCAGGGTGAAGGCTGAAGGGGTGGCGGTCAGGGTGAAGGGTGAAAGGGTGGCAGTCAGGGTGAAGGCTGAAGGGGTGGCGGTCAGGATGAAGGCTGAAGGGGTGGCGGTCAGGATGAAGGGTTAAGGGGTGGCGGTCAGGATGAAGGGTGAAAGGGTGGCAGTCAGGGTGAAGGCTGAAGGGGTGGCGGTCAGGATGAAGGGTTAAGGGGTGGCGGTTAGGGTGAAGGGTTAAGGGGTGGCGGTCAGGATGAAGGGTTAAGGGGTGGCGGTCAGGATGAAGGGTTAAGGGGTGGCGGTCAGGGTGAAGGGTTAAGGGTGGCGGTCAGGATGAAGGGTTAAGGGGTGGCGGTCAGGATGAAGGGTTAAGGGGTGGCGGTCAGGGTGAAGGGTTAAGGGGTGGCGGTCAGGGTGAAGGGTTAAGGGGTGGCGGTTAGGGTGAAGGGTTAAGGGGTGGCGGTCAGGATGAAGGGTTAAGGGGTGGCGGTCAGGATGAAGGGTTAAGGGTGGCGGTCAGGGTGAAGGGTTAAGGGGTGGCGGTCAGGATGAAGGGTTAAGGGGTGGCGGTCAGGATGAGGGTTAAGGGGTGGCGGTCAGGATGAAGGGTTAAGGGTGGCGGTCAGGGTGAAGGGTTAAGGGGTGGCGGTCAGGGTGAAGGGTTAAGGGGTGGCGGTCAGGGTGAAGGCTGACGGTAAAGGGATGTAGGCACGCCTTACAAAACGCCTTACAGAACGCTTTACAAAACGCTTTACAGAACGCATTGGAGAAATAGCAGAAGCCTTACAGAACGCATTGGAGCAATGGCAGAAATCCTCACAGAACGCTTTACAGAACGCATTGGGGAAATGGCAGAAAGCCCTTACAGAACGCATTGGAGCAATGACAGAAATCCTCACAGAACGCTTTACAGAACGCATTGGAGCAATAGCAGAAAGAAGACGTTGAGACGTCCGTGTGTGGCAGAGAGTCTAGACCGTCATCGGGAGACAGGAGTCGGTCCCCCGCGGGGGGTGACGGGGCAGCGCGTGGGGGGCGGGGGGGGGGGCTGGGGTACCCGCGGTGACAGAGACTCTGGACCGTTCTCGTAGAGGGGGCGTGGTTCTGTAAAGCGTCCGGCGGCTGGGGGGGGGGGGGGTGGTAAAATGTTGCCACCATGTCAGGGATGATGGTCAGGAGGGGGTGTGGGGGTGAAGAGGATTTAATGGTGTAGGAGTGTAGGGTAGGGATGAGAGGCTGTAGGGGAGAAGGGAGTGAAGCGGGTTTAAAGGTGATAGGGGGTGTGTGGTTGACAGGGGTGTGGGGGTGTAGGGATGAAGAGGGTTTAAGGGGATAGGGGGTGTAGGGGTGAATGGGGTTTGGGGGTGTAGGGATGAGGGGGTTTAAGGGCGATAGGGGGTGTAGGGGTGAAGGGGGTGTGGGGGTGTAGGGATGAAGGGGGTTTAAGGGCGATAGGGGGTGTAGGGGTGAAGGGGGGTGTTAGTGGACAACGGGTATAACAAAGGCGGTATCTCACTGAAATGCATGCATGCCCACAGTCCGGGGTTCGGTCACCGCTCGTGCCCGACGTCTGAACCCAGTGAGATGTGACTCATGATTCATCTCGTTACCCCCCCCCCCCCCCCCCTGGCGAATGCTGGTCTCGGTGTGGCCCATCTGTGCCCAAGGGTGGCCTCAACCCCCCTGGCACCCCACCCCGGGTCTCCGTCCACCCGCTGCTAAATGCCGCGTGACAAATACCCTCCCTTAATGACTATTACGGGGGTGACTGGGATGGGCGGTTCTGGGCGGCCTGGGCCACCCAGGATGACTACCCCCCAGCCTTCCCCCCCCCCCCTCTCATCCTGCCGTCACCCCCCCCCCCTCAAATCGCCGTCACACAGAGCACCCCCCGCCCCCTCCACCCCCACCAGGTCATCGGCTATGTCGTCGCTCTTCTTCAAGCGACATTATCGAGCAG
>OZ025265.1:30902536-30942262 GCA_964019135.1 Arenicola marina
GGCCAAGGTCCGGACCCCCGCGGTCTGTAACGTCTGGATCACCGTGGCGTCCCGTGGATAGACATGGACTCTCTGGCCGGGATGTCTGCTGGTTGGTAAACGGCTCCTGAATTAAGGGCCCATCCGGACTCGAATCCTGGTAACAACACCTGGATGCAGGTGGACCCCGGTGCTGTAGGCATGACAACGGGTGGGTGTCACCGCCACGTCCGTGTCGGGATCAGCTCGGGAAGCGCGTCCGTCAGTCTGGATAAACCTGTGTACAGGACGCCAGCGGTGTCTGGATTAACGCCTGATTAACGAGGGTCCTGACAGAGGCACTCTGCCCGCCTTCGGGATAAGCTAACCTGGATCACTCGCTAATCCATGCTCGGCTAGCGCTAGCTGAGGGACAATCCGAGGTTAATCCGGCCGCCTGCAGGGGGGATCAAGTGACAGGGAAACCGGATTATTGCTAAACGGTTGTGTCGGATGCATTTGCATTATCAATGTGGATTATCGTGGATGGATTATCCTGGGTGGATTATCGTGATCCGAGGTTACGCCATCAGTGAAATGTGATATAGACAAGCGATCGGTTGTGATCTATGTGAAGGTGGCAAGGTGTGGCCGAGGGTGGGTGGGGCAGTGGCCACGTGATGTCTGAGGCCGCACCCCTGGCTTAGCGGACACCCCACCCCACCCACACAGTATCCGCTGCACCCAGCAGCACCCCCCGGGGCCAGGGAGACCCCGAGGCCGCGGGGGTGGTGGTAACCATGGGCCAGGACCATGCCTCACACAGCGCCTGCATCAGGTAGGGAGGAGTACCCGAGGGGTGCGGGGTGGAGGGGAGGGGGTGGGGTTCACGATGACCCGTACCTTCCGTACTGGTCTCGGGTCTGTTCACGTGTGTGGCGCTGATGGAGTCCGGTTGTAGCGGTGAGGGGGTCAGGTTGTACCGGCGAGGGAGGTCAGGTTGTAGCGGTGAGGGTTTCAGGCTGTGGCGGTGAGGGGGTCAGGTTGTGGCGGTGAGGGTTTCAGGGAGGGAGGAAGGAGTTGTAGCGGCGGCGGGGGGGGGGGGGTCAGGTTGTGGCGGTGAGGGGGGGTCAGCTTGTGGCGCGGTGGGTGTCAGGTTGTGGCGGTGAGGTGGTCAGGTTGTGGCGCTGAGAGGGTCAGGTTGTGGCGCTGATGGAGTCAGGTTGTAGCGGTGAGGGAGGTCAGGTTGTAGCGGTGAGGGAGGTCAGGTTGTAGCGGTGAGGATTTCAGGTTGTGGCGGTGAGGGGGTCAGGTTGTGGCGGTGAGGGGGTCAGGTTGTAGCGGTGAGGGGGGTCAGGTTGTGGCGGTGAGGGGGTCAGGTTGTGGCGGTGAAGGGGTCAGGTTGTGGCGGTGAGGGAGTCAGGTTGTGGCGGTAAGGGGGTCAGGTTGTAGCGGTGGGGGGGAGGGGCAGGTTGTGGCGGTGAGGGGGTCAGGTTGTAGCGGTGGGGGGGGGGGGTCAGGTTGTGGCGGTGAGGGGGTCACGTTGTGGCGGTGAGGGGGTCAGGTTGTGGCACTGAGGGGATCAGGTTGTAGCGGTGAGGGAGGTCAGGTTGTGGCGGTGAGGGGGTCAGGTTGTGGCGGTGAGGGAGTCAGGTTGTAGCGGTGAGGGAGATCAGGTTGTAGCGGTGAGGGAGGTCAGGTTGTAGCGGTGAGGGGGTCAGGTTGTGGCACTGAGGGGATCAGGTTGTAGCGGTGAGGGAGGTCAGGTTGTGGCGGTGAGGGGGTCAGGTTGTGGCGCTGAGGGAGTCAGGTTGTAGCGGTGAGGGAGGTCAGGTTGTAGCGGTGAGGGAGGTCAGGTTGTAGCGGTGAGGGGGTCAGGTTGTGGCACTGAGGGGATCAGGTTGTAGCGGTGGGGGGGCAGGTTGTGGCGCTGAGGGGGTCAGGTTGTGGCGCTGAGGGAGTCAGGTTGTAGCGGTGAGGGAGGTCAGGTTGTAGCGGTGAGGGAGGTCAGGTTGTAGCGGTGAGGATTTCAGGTTGTGGCGGTGAGGGGGTCAGGTTGTGGCGGTGAGGAGGTCAGGTTGTAGCGGTGAGGGGGGTCAGGTTGTGGCGGTGAGGGGGTCAGGTTGTGGCGGTGAAGGGGTCAGGTTGTGGCGGTGAGGGGGTCAGGTTGTGGCGGTAAGGGGGTCAGGTTGTAGCGGTGGGGGGGAGGGGCAGGTTGTGGCGGTGAGGGGGTCAGGTTGTAGCGGTGGGGGGGGGGGTCAGGTTGTGGCGGTGAGGGGGTCAGGTTGTGGCGGTGAGGAGGTCAGTTTGTGGCGGTGAAGGGGTCAGGTTGTGGCGGTGAAGGGGTCAGGTTGTGGCGGTGAGGGGGTCAGGTTGTAGCGGTGGGGGGGGGGGGGTCAGGTTGTGGCGGTGAGGGGGTCAGGTTGTAGCGGTGAGGGAGGTCAGGTTGTGGCGGTGAGGGAGTCAGGTTGTGGCGCTGAGGGAGTCAGGTTGTAGCGGTGAGGGAGATCAGGTTGTAGCGGTGAGGGAGGTCAGGTTGTAGCGGTGAGGATTTCAGGTTGTGGCGGTGAGAGGGTCAGGTTGTGGCGGTGAGGGGGTCAGGTTGTGGCACTGAGGGGATCAGGTTGTAGCGGTGGGGGGGCAGGTTGTGGCGGTGAGGGGGTCAGGTTGTGGCGCTGAGAGGAGTCAGGTTGTAGCGGTGAGGGAGATCAGGTTGTAGCGGTGAGGGAGGTCAGGTTGTAGCGGTGGTGAGGGAGGTCAGGTTGTAGCGGTGAGGATTTCAGGTTGTGGCGGTGAGGGGGTCAGGGGGTCACGTTGTGGCGGTGAGGGGGTCAGGTTGTGGCACTGAGGGGATCAGGTTGTAGCGGTGAGGGAAGTCAGGTTGTGGCGGTGAGGGGGTCAGGTTGTGGCGGTGAGGGAGTCAGGTTGTAGCGGTGAGGGAGATCAGGTTGTAGCGGTGAGGGAGGTCAGGTTGTAGCGGTGAGGGGGTCAGGTTGTGGCACTGAGGGGATCAGGTTGTAGCGGTGAGGGAGGTCAGGTTGTGGCGGTGAGGGGGTCAGGTTGTGGCGCTGAGGGAGTCAGGTTGTAGCGGTGAGGGAGGTCAGGTTGTAGCGGTGAGGGAGGTCAGGTTGTAGCGGTGAGGGGGTCAGGTTGTGGCACTGAGGGGATCAGGTTGTAGCGGTGGGGGGGCAGGTTGTGGCGCTGAGGGGGTCAGGTTGTGGCGCTGAGGGAGTCAGGTTGTAGCGGTGAGGGAGGTCAGGTTGTAGCGGTGAGGGAGGTCAGGTTGTAGCGGTGAGGATTTCAGGTTGTGGCGGTGAGGGGGTCAGGTTGTGGCGGTGAGGAGGTCAGGTTGTAGCGGTGAGGGGGGTCAGGTTGTGGCGGTGAGGGGGTCAGGTTGTGGCGGTGAAGGGGTCAGGTTGTGGCGGTGAGGGGGTCAGGTTGTGGCGGTAAGGGGGTCAGGTTGTAGCGGTGGGGGGGAGGGGCAGGTTGTGGCGGTGAGGGGGTCAGGTTGTAGCGGTGGGGGGGGGGGTCAGGTTGTGGCGGTGAGGGGGTCAGGTTGTGGCGGTGAGGAGGTCAGTTTGTGGCGGTGAAGGGGTCAGGTTGTGGCGGTGAAGGGGTCAGGTTGTGGCGGTGAGGGGGTCAGGTTGTAGCGGTGGGGGGGGGGTCAGGTTGTGGCGGTGAGGGGGTCAGGTTGTAGCGGTGAGGGAGGTCAGGTTGTGGCGGTGAGGGAGTCAGGTTGTGGCGCTGAGGGAGTCAGGTTGTAGCGGTGAGGGAGATCAGGTTGTAGCGGTGAGGGAGGTCAGGTTGTAGCGGTGAGGATTTCAGGTTGTGGCGGTGAGAGGGTCAGGTTGTGGCGGTGAGGGGGTCAGGTTGTGGCACTGAGGGGATCAGGTTGTAGCGGTGGGGGGGCAGGTTGTGGCGGTGAGGGGGTCAGGTTGTGGCGCTGAGAGGAGTCAGGTTGTAGCGGTGAGGGAGATCAGGTTGTAGCGGTGAGGGAGGTCAGGTTGTAGCGGTGGTGAGGGAGGTCAGGTTGTAGCGGTGAGGATTTCAGGTTGTGGCGGTGAGGGGGTCAGGTTGTGGCGGTGAGAGGGTCAGGTTGTAGCGGTGAGGGGGTTCAGGTTGTGGCGGTGAGGGGGTCAGTTTGAGGCTGTGAAGGGGTCAGATTGTGGCGGTGAGGGGGTCAGGTTGTGGCGGTAAGGGGGCCAGGTTGTAGCGGTGAGGGGGGCGGGTCAGGTTGTGGCGGTGAGGGGGTCAGGTTGTGGCGGTGACGGTTTCGGGGAGGGAGGAAGGAGTGGTAGCGGCGGTTGGGGGGGGGGGGATCAGGTTGTAGCGGGGAGGGAGGTCAGGTTGTACCGGCGAAAACGGTCCGGTTGTAGCGGTGAGGGTTTCAGGCTGTGGCGGTGAGGGGGTCAGGTTGTGGCGGTGAGGGTTTCAGGGAGGGAGGAAGGAGTTGTAGCGGCGGCGGGGGGGGGGGGGTCAGGTTGTGGCGGTGAGGGGTGTCAGCTTGTGGCGCGGTGGGTGTCAGGTTGTGGTGGTGAGGGGGTCAGGTTGTGGCGCTGAGGGGGTCAGGTTGTGGCGCTGATGGAGTCAGGTTGTAGCGGTGAGGGAGGTCAGGTTGTAGCGGTGAGGGAGGTCAGGTTGTAGCGGTGAGGATATCAGGTTGTGGCGGTGAGGGGGTCAGGTTGTGGCGGTGAGGGGGTCAGGTTGTAGCGGTGAGGGGGGTCAGGTTGTGGCGGTGAGGGGGTCAGGTTGTGGCGGTGAAGGGGTCAGGTTGTGGCGGTGAGGGGGTCAGGTTGTGGCGGTAAGGGGGTCAGGTTGTAGCGGTGGGGGGGAGGGGCAGGTTGTGGCGGTGAGGGGGTCAGTTGTAGCGGTGGGGGGGGGTCAGGTTGTGGCGGTGAGGGGGTCAGGTTGTGGCGGTGAGGGGATCAGGTTGTAGCGGTGAGGGAGGTCAGGTTGTGGCGGTGAAGGGGTCAGGTTGTGGCGGTGAGGGGGTCAGGTTGTGGCACTGAGGGGATCAGGTTGTAGCGGTGAGGGAGGTCAGGTTGTGGCGGTGAGGGGGTCAGGTTGTGGCGCTGTGGGAGTCAGGTTGTAGCGGTGAGGGAGATCAGGTTGTAGCGGTGAGGGAGGTCAGGTTGTAGCGGTGAGGATTTCAGGTTGTGGCGGTGAGGGGGTCAGGTTGTGGCGGTGAGGGGGTCAGGTTGTGGCGCTGAGGGAGTCAGGTTGTAGCGGTGAGTGAGATCAGGTTGTAGCGGTGAGGGAGGTCAGGTTGTAGCGGTGAGGATTTCAGGTTGTGGCGGTGAGGGGGTCAGGTTGTGGCGGTGAGAGGGTCAGGTTGTAGCGGTGAGGGGGTTCAGGTTGTGGCGGTGAGGGGGTCAGTTTGAGGCTGTGAAGGGGTCAGGTTGTGGCGGTGAGGGGGTCAGGTTGTGGCGGTAAGGGGGCCAGGTTGTAGCGGTGGGGGAGTGGGGTCAGGTGGTGGCGGTGAGGAGGTCAGGTTGTGGCGGTGAGGGGGTCAGGTTGTGGCGGTGAAGGGGTCAGGTTGTGGCCATAGGGGAGGGGGGGGGAGGCGATTGACGATGTGTGACATTTTGTGTGACAGGTTGTAGCGGTGAAAGGGTCAGGTTGTGGCGGTGAGGGGGTCAGGTTGTGGCACTGAGGGGATCAGGTTGTAGCGGCGGGGGGGCAGGTTGTAGCGGTGAGGGGGGTCAGTTTGTGGCGGTGAGGGGGTCAGGTTGTGGCGGTGAAGGGGTCAGGTTGTGGCGGTGAGGGGGGTCAGGTTGTGGCGGTAAGGGGGTCAGGTTGTAGCGGTGGGGGGGGGCAGGTCGTGGCGGTGAGGGGGTCAGGTTGTAGCGGTGGGTGGGGGGGTCAGGTTGTGGCGGTGAGGGGGTCAGGTTTTGGCGGTGAGGGGATCAGGTTGTGGCACTGAAGGGATCAGGTTGTAGCGGTGGGGGGGGGGGCAGGTTGTGGCGATGAGGGGGTCAGGTTGTGGCGGTGGAGGGGTCAAGTTGTGGCGGTGAGGGGGGTCAGGTTGTGGCCATAGGGGAGGGGGGGGGAGGCGATTGACGATGTGTGACATTTTCACGTGTCCTCCAGAGATGGACCAGAGGGAAATCGTGGGTGGGTGGGGGTAAGGGTGTTGTGGGTGGGGGGTAAGGGTGTTGTGGGTGGGGGGTAAGGGTGGATAACACCGCAATGGGTTGGCGGCACCACAGCGGACCTGAGTCTCTTCGTAATGCGAGGGGTCGGTAGGTGGTGAGTGGGGTGGGTGGCGGGCGGGCGGGCGGGCGGCGTGGTTTCCGTGGCGACCGGCGCGCGTTATTTGATGTTCTCTCACGCGAAGATTGCATTGTTGCCTAGCTCTATGACCCAATTAATTAGATCCAGCGGGTAGGTAGGTGGTGGGGGAGGGCAGGAGGTGGGGAAGGGGCGCACGGTAGGGACGCCAGAATCGCTTTGGTAACGTGAGGCCTTCAGAAGGTGTCTCATGTTGCCGTGTCCCCGGGCGCTCACTGTTACCTGAGCAGGGACCCAGCCACAATAGCTTTGGCCATCCACTCAGAGGCCTTTGATGGTCCTGACGCTGACTTCAGAATGTCAGAGTTATCGTCCATTCGCCACGTGCCCCTGATACTGATGGTCCATTCTGGTTCATTACGTGCCCATGACAACGGATGGGTCATAGCAATGATCTATTCTTTTTATCACATATTTTAAGCTGGTTCCAGACATATTTCACTTACAGGAATGTAGGCTGGTTCCTGATATCTGTGACTGACGGGACTGCAGGCTGGTTCCAGACATCTTTGACTCACCAAACTGTAGGCTGGTTCCTGATATCGTTGACTGGCGGGACTGTAGGCTGGTTCAATACATCTTTGACTGACGGGACTGTAGGCTGGTTCCTGATATCTTTGAAGAACGGGACTGTAGGCTGGTTCCAGACATCTTTGACTCACCAAACTGTAGGCTGGTTCCTGATATCGTTGACTGACGGGACTGTAGGCTGGTTCCTAACATCTTTGACTGACGAGACTGTAGGCTGGTTCCTAATACTGTTGACTGACGGGACTGTAGGCTGGTTGCTGATATCGTTGACTGACGGGACTGTAGACTGGTTCCGGACATGTTTGACTGACGGGACTCTAGGCTGGTTCCTGATATCTTTAACTGACGGGACTGTAGGCTGGTTCCGGACATGTTTGACTGACGGGACTCTAGGCTGGTTGCTGATATCGTTGACTGACGGGACTGTAGGCTGGTTCCGGACATGTTTGACTGACGGGACTGTAGACTGGTTCCGGACATGTTTGACTGACGGGACTCTAGGCTGGTTCCGGACATGTTTGACTGACGGGACTGTAGGCTGGTTCCTAATACTGTTGACTGACGGGACTGTAGGCTGGTTCCTAATACTGTTGACTGACGGGACTGAAGGCTGGTTCCTGACATGTTTGACTGACGGGACTGTAGGCTGGTTCTGGACATGTTTGACTGACGGGACTGTAGGCTGGTTCCGGGCATGTTTGACTGACGGGACTGTAGGCTGGTTCCGGACATGTTTGACTGACGGGACTGTAGGCTGGTTCCGGACATGTTTGACTGACGGGACTGTAGGCTGGTTCCTAATACTGTTGACTGACGGGACTGTAGGCTGGTTCCTAATACTGTTGACTGACGGGACTGAAGGCTGGTTCCTGACATGTTTGACTGACGGGACTGTAGGCTGGTTCTGGACATGTTTGACTGACGGGACTGTAGGCTGGTTCCGGACATGTTTGACTGACGGGACTGTAGACTGGTTCCGGACATGTTTGACTGACGGGACTCTAGGCTGGTTCCGGACATGTTTGACTGACGGGACTGTAGGCTGGTTCCTAATACTGTTGACTGACGGGACTGTAGGCTGGTTCCTAATACTGTTGACTGACGGGACTGAAGGCTGGTTCCTGACATGTTTGACTGACGGGACTGTAGGCTGGTTCTGGACATGTTTGACTGACGGGACTGTAGGCTGGTTCCGGACATGTTTGACTGACGGGACTGTAGGCTGGTTCCGGACATGTTTGACTGACGGGACTGTAGGCTGGTTCCGGACATGTTTGACTGACGGGACTGTAGGCTGGTTCCTAATACTGTTGACTGACGGGACTGTAGGCTGGTTCCTAATACTGTTGACTGACGGGACTGAAGGCTGGTTCCTGACATGTTTGACTGACGGGACTGTAGGCTGGTTCTGGACATGTTTGACTGACGGGACTGTAGGCTGGTTCCGGACATGTTTGACTGACGGGACTGTAGGCTGGTTCCGGACATGTGAGACTGACGGGACTGTAGGCTGGTTTCTGATTTCGTTGACTGACGGGACTGTAGGCTGGTTCCGGACATGTTTGACTGACGGGACTGTAGGCTGGTTCCGGACATGTTTGACTGACGGGACTGTAGGCTGGTTCCGGACATGTTTGACTGACGGGACTGTAGGCTGGTTTCTGATTTCGTTGACTGACGGGACTGTAGGCTGGTTCCGGACATGTTTGACTGACGGGACTGTAGGCTGGTTCCGGACATGTGAGACTGACGGGACTGTAGGCTGGTTCCGGACATGTTTGACTGACGGGACTGTAGGCTGGTTTCTGATTTCGTTGACTGACGGGACTGTAGGCTGGTTTCTGATTTCGTTGACTGACGGGACTGTAGGCTGGTTCCGGACATGTTTGACTGACGGGACTGTAGGCTGGTTCCGGACATGTTTGACTGACGGGACTGTAGGCTGGTTCCGGACATGTGAGACTGACGGGACTGTAGACTGGTTCCGGACATGTTTGACTGAAGGGACTGTAGCCTGGTTCCGGACATGTTTGACTGACGGGACTGTAGACTGGTTCCGGACATGTGAGACTGACGGGACTGTAGGCTGGTTCCGGACATGTTTGACTGACGGGAGTGTAGACTGGTTCCGGACATGTTTGACTGACGGGACTGTAGACTGGTTCCGGACATGTTTGACTGACGGGACTGTAGGCTGGTTTCTGATATCGTTGACTTGAGGGACTGTAGGCTGGTTCCTAATACTGTTGACTGACGGGACTGTAGGCTGGTTCCGGACATGTTTGACTGACGGGACTGTAGGCTGGTTCCGGACATGTTTGACTGACGGGACTGTAGGCTGGTTTCTGATATCTTTGACTGACGGGACTGTAGGCTGGTTCCGGACATGTTTGACTGACGGGACTGTAGGCTGGTTTCTGATATCGTTGACTGACGGGACTGTAGGCTGGTTTCTGATATCGTTGACTGACGGGACTGTAGGCTGGTTCCGGACATGTTTGACTGACGGGACTGTAGGCTGGTTCCGGACATGTTTGACTGACGGGACTGTAGGCTGGTTCCGGACATGTTTGACTGACGGGACTGTAGGCTGGTTTCTGATATCGTTGACTGAGGGGACTGTAGGCTGGTTCCGGACATGTTTGACTGACGGGACTGTAGGCTGGTTCCGGACATGTTTGACTGACGGGACTGTAGGCTGGTTCCGGACATGTGAGACTAACGGGACTGTAGGCTGGTTTCTGATTTCGTTGACTGACGGGACTGTAGGCTGGTTCCGGACATGTTTGACTGACGGGACTGTAGGCTGGTTCCGGACATGTCAGACTGATGGGATTGTAGGCTGGTTCCGGACATGTTTGATTGACGGGACTGTAGGCTGGTTTCTGATTTCGTTGACTGACGGGACTGTAGGCTGGTTCCGGACATGTTTGACTGACGTGACTGTAGGCTGGTTCCGAACATGTGAGACTGACGTGACTGTAGGCTGGTTCCGGACATGTTTGACTGACGGGACTGTAGGCTGGTTTCTGATTTCGTTGACTGACGGGACTGTAGGCTGGTTTCTGATTTCGTTGACTGACGGGACTGTAGGCTGGTTCCGGACATGTTTGACTGACGGGACTGTAGGCTGGTTCCGGACATGTTTGACTGACGGGACTGTAGACTGGTTCCGGACATGTTTGACTGACGGGACTGTAGGCTGGTTCCGGACATGTTTGACTGACGGGACTGTAGACTGGTTCCGGACATGTGAGACTGACGGGACTGTAGACTGGTTCCGGACATGTTTGACTGACGGGACCGTAGGCTGGTTCCGGACATGTTTGACTGACGGAACTCTAGGCTGGTTTCTGATATCGTTGACTTGAGGGACTGTAGGCTGGTTCCTAATACTGTTGATTGACGGGACTGTAGGCTGGTTCCGGACATGTTTGACTGACGGGACTGTAGGCTGGTTCCAGACATGTTTGACTGACGGGACTGTAGGCTGGTTTCTGATATCTTTGACTGACGGGACTGTAGGCTGGTTCCGGACATGTTTGACTGACGGGACTGTAGGCTGGTTCCGGATATGTTTGACTGACGGGACTATAGGCTGGTTCCGGACATGTTTGACTGACGGGACTGTAGGCTGGTTTCTGATATCGTTGACTTGAGGGACTATAGGCTGGTTCCTAATACTGTTGACTGACGGGACTGTAGGCTGGTTCCGGACATGTTTGACTAACGGGACTGTAGGCTGGTTCCGGACATGTTTGACTGACGGGACTGTAGGCTGGTTCCGGACATGTTTGACTGACGGGACTCTAGGCTGGTTTTTGATATCGTTGACTGACGGGACTGTAGGCTGGTTCCGGACATGTTTGACTGACGGGACTGTAGGCTGGTTCCGGACATGTTTGACTGACGGGACTGTAGGCTGGTTTCTGATATCGTTGACTGACGCAACTGAAGGCTGGTTCCTGATATGGTTGACTGGCAGGAGTGTAGACTGGTTCTTGATATATTTGACTGACGGGACTGTAGGCTTGTTCCGGACATATGAGACTGACGGGACTGTAGGCTGGTTCCGGACATGTTTGACTGACGGGACTGTAGGCTGGTTTCTGATTTCGTTGACTGACGGGACTGTAGGCTGGTTCCGGACATGTTTGACTGACGGGACTGTAGGCTGGTTTCTGATTTCGTTGACTGACGGGACTGAAGGTTCCTGATATGGTTGACTGGCTGGAGCGTAGACTGGTTCTTGATATATTTGACTGACGGGACTGTAGGCTGGTTTCGGACATGTTTGACTGACTGGACTGTAGGCTGGTTTCTGTTATCGTTGACTGACGGGACTGAAGGCTGGTTCCTGATATCGTTGACTGGCAGGAGTGTAGACTGGTTCCTGATATATTTGACTGACGGGACTGTAGGCTGGTTCCGAACATGTTTGACTGACGGGACTGTAGACTGGTTCCTGACATATTTGACTGACGGGACTGTAGGCTGGTTCAAGATATATTTGACTGACGAGACTGTAGACTGGTTCCTGATATATTTTACTGACGGGACTGTAGACTGGTTCCTGATATATTTGACTGACGGGACTGTAGACTGGTTCCTGATATATTTGACTGACGAGACTGTAGACTGGTTCCTGATATATTTGACTGACGGGACTGTAGACTGGTTCCTGATATATTTGACTGACGGGACTGTAGACTGGTTCCTGATATATTTGACTGACGAGACTGTAGACTGGTTCCTGATATATTTGACTGACGGGAATGTAGACTGGTTCCTGATATATTTGACTGACGGGACTATAGACTGGTTCCTGATATATTTGACTGACGGGACTGTAGACTGGTTCCTGATATATTTGACTGACGAGACTGTAGACTGGTTCCTGATATATTTGAATGACGGGACTGTAGACTGGTTCCTGATATATTTGACTGACGGGACTGTAGACTGGTTCCTGATATATTTGAATGATGAGACTGTAGACTGGTTCCTGATATATTTGACTGACGGGACTGTAGACTGGTTCCTGATATATTTGACTGACGAGACTGTAGACTGGTTCCTGATATATTTGACTGACGGGACTGTAGACTGGTTCCTGATATATTTGAATGACGGGACTGTAGACTGGTTCCTGATATATTTGACTGACGAGACTGTAGACTGGTTCCTGATATATTTGACTGACGGGACTGTAGACTGGTTCCTGATATATTTGACTGACGGGACTGTAGACTGGTTCCTGATATATTTGACTGACGGGACTGTAGACTGGTTCCTGATATATTTGAATGACGGGACTGTAGACTGGTTCCTGATATATTTGACTGACGAGACTGTAGACTGGTTCCTGATATATTTGACTGACGGGACTGTAGACTGGTTCCTGATATATTTGACTGACGGGACTGTAGACTGGTTCCTGATATATTTGACGGACAGGACTGTAGGCTGGTTTCTGATATCGTTGGCTGACGGGACTCTAGGCTGGTTTCTGATATCGTTGACTGACGTGACTCTAGGCTGGTTTTCGACCTAAAGGAGGAAGAACAAATCTGGTACTGTTGTGATAAGGAAATCCTAGTGACGTTGACAGGCAGGGCGACCGGCCTAGGTGGCTCTGAAGGAGGGCACACACTTCCGGGATGGTGGGCGGGGTGGGGTTACCCAAATGGGGTAGGGCGGTAATGGTCGATCTCCGAGACTTAATGTATGTAGTAGGCGGGACAGGTGGGTGGGGGATGGGGGGGGGGGGGAGGGTGTGGGCGAGCGGGGTAGGCGGGGCCCAGAGCTCACAACATTCCAGTTGTGATTGCCAGGAACCGGGGGAGGACATGAAGGGCAGCGGAGGTGGGGTGGATGGGGGTGAAGGGGAAAGGGTTAAGGCACGTTTGGGTACCCCCGTCGTTCTCTTTGGTGTGTCACTGCACGGGGCTGACGGAGCGGCCCCCCCCCCACCCCTCGCACCCAGGTCCGTTCCCAGGGCACCGACCGCAACCCGCGAGTTCGGGTGGGGTTTGTGCAGGGCCAGGTGGGGTGCGGGGAGGGCGGGGCGGGGCGGGGCGGGGCGGGGCGGGGTGGGGTGTGGTCGTGCGGTCGCTGTGAAGCCCGGTGGGATGGCATTAAACATTAATAAGACGTTCCTTGAAGGAAGCGGGGGAGGCGTTTTTCCCCTTCCGCGAAATGGACAGCCCACGACCAGCACCCCTCCCGGCATGCTTTGCGCGAGCGATGGTTGGTTGGTTGTATTTTCATGACGCTTTAACCACTTTTGGTCATATCGCGTCAATGGGAGAAGGAAGAGAGAGTGGAGCCAGGTCCCCGGGGGTAACCAGCTACTCTTTGCGAAGAAGGACATGGGATTTTTATCCAGCGACCACACAGACATGGCCACGCGAACCACTGATCCACGTGCCGTTAGGTTCTCAGGTGGCGAGCACTCAAAGCGAGCGTTCTAACCCACTGAGCTATCGGGGCGGCCCCGCTGAGTAATGGAGTCCTCGGGTTACTCTGCTGACTCTTGGTAGCACTCTTAGTGGCTCCAAGTGGCTCCTGGTGGCTCCTGGTGGCTCCTAGTGACGCTCCTGGTGGCACTCCTGGTGACATTGTCTTGGTGACTTGTGTCTGGATCGGTCTGAGATTGTCTTTATTTTATTCACCCATTTATATCCAATATCTGCCGAATCGCGTCAGGTTTTAGTTCTGCTTCGTTTCATTCGCAAATAACCTTTTCAGAAAAGAAAAAAAAAAACATCCAGAATATTTGAAGTGTTAGCTCGGAGGCCTTATTTGACAACGGACCGTCCTGCGGGTACCGGCGTTCCGGGGTGGGGTAGGGGGTGGGCGGGTGGCGGGGGGGGTAGGGAGGGTGGCGGCTACGCCTTGTAGGACTGGGTGTAGGTGCCGTGTTACGACCGGCGTAAGACTCCTCCTGACTCGTTATCACAGGGGTTTGGGTGGGGTGCGGGTGGGAAGTGGGGTTGCGGGTAGGGGTGGAGGTGGAGGACTCGTTACCCCAGGGTTCGGATGGGAGTGCGGGTGAAAGTGGGGGTGGGGGTAGGGGGCGAAGGTGGGGGAGGTTGGCGCGTCCTCATGTCCTTATCCACCCAGTCCCGGTAAACACCCTTACGCCCCCCCCCAGCCCCCCCGCCCCAGCCCCCCCCCCCTCCCCTACAACCTGATTCCGGACATGTCAGACCCTGGGTGGCCAGTCACCCCCGCAGCACGGAAGTCATTGCTCATTACCCACGGGCAGTTACCATGGCACCCGTATGGTTTTCGGATGGTCGTCATGGTAACGTGTCTTCCTGGGGGGCTTCGGGGGCAGCCTGACGTGTTTCCCGCCTCACTTTGAAGTTCTCTTTGAAGGTCCGTGAGGCCGCTGGGGATCGGAGGGGGGGGGGTGGAGAGTAAGTGGAGGGTGGAGGGTGGAAGAGAGGTTGGGTGTGGAGGCATGGAGATCGGTGGGGGGGGGGTGCCTGGGCGGGTGGGATGCATGGGATTATTGAATATGACGGGTGATTAGGCGATGGGTGGAATGGGGGTGGGGTGTGTGTGATTTAATGGCTGCGGGCGGCTGGAGTGTAAAGAGAATCCTTAATAGTACATTACCAAACACGACTTTGTGCTTGTTACAGTAAAACATGTAATGCTGGCTCCTCCGCTGCCTATCAGAGTGTCTACACAAGTCAGTCAGAGTGTCTAAACTTGTCAGCCAGAGTGTCTAAACTTGTCAGTCAAGGTGTCTACACTTGTCAGCCAGAGTGTCTACACGTGTCAGCCAGGGTGTCTACACTTGTCAGCCAGGGTGTCTACACTTGTCAGTCAGGGTGTCTACACTTGTCAGTCAGGATGTCTACACTTGTCAGTCAGGGTGTCTACACGTGTCAGTCTGCGTGTCTACCCTTGTCAGTCAGTGTGTCTACACATGTCAGCTAGAGTGTCTACACTTGTCAACCAGGGTGTCTACACTTGTCAACCAGGGTGTCTACACGTGTCAGTCAAGGTGTCTACACTTGTCAACCAGGGTGTCTACACTTCTCAGCCTGGGTATCTACACTTGTCAGTCAGGATGTCTACACTTGTCAGACAGGGTGTCTACACTTGTCAGTCAGGGTGTCTACACTTCTCGGCATGGGTATCTACACTTGTCAGTCAGGATGTCCACACTTATCAGTCAGGATGTCTACACTTGTCAGTCGCGGTATCTACACTTGTCAGCCAGCGTGTCTACACTTGTCAGTCAGGATGTCTACACTTGTCAGTTGGGATGTCTACACTTGTCAGTCAGGTTGTCTACACGTGTCAGCCGGGGTTTCTACACATGTCAGTCAGGGTGTCTACACTTGTCAGTCAAGGTGTCTACACTTGTCAGCCAGGGTGTCTACACTTGTCAGTCAAGGTGTCTACACTTGTCAGCCAGGGTGTCTACACTTGTCAGTCAAGGTGTCTACACTAGTCATGTGGTGTCTACACTGTCAGTCAGGATGTCCACATTTGTCAGTCAGGATGTCTACACTTATCAGTCAGGATGTCTACACTTATCAGTCAGGATGTCTACACTTGTCAGTCAGAATGCCTACACTTGTCAGTCAGGGTGTCTAAACTTGTCAGTCAGTGTGTCTACACTTGTCAGTCAAGGCGTCTACACTTGTCAGGCAGGGTGTCTACACTTGTCAGTCAAGGTGTCTACACTAGTCATGTGGTGTCTACACTGTCAGTCAGGATGTCCACATTTGTCTGTCAGGGTGTCTACACTTATCAGTCAGGATGTCTACACTTACCAGTCAGGATGTCTACACTTGTCAGTCAGAATGTCTACGCTTGTCAGTCAGGATGTCTACACTTGTCAGCCAGGGTGTCTACACTTGTCAGTCAGGATGTCCACACTTCTCATATGGTGACTACACTTGTCAGCATGGGTGTCAACACTTGTCAGTCAGGATGTCTACATTTGTCAGTCAGGATGTCTACACTTGTCAGCCAGGGTGTCTACACTTGTCAGTCAGGGTGTCTAAACTTGTCAGTCAGGGTGTCTACACTTGTCAGTCAGGATGTCTACAGTTATCAGTCAGGATATCTACACTTGTCAGTCAGGATGTCTACACTTGTCAGCAAGTGTGTCTGCACTTGTCAGCAAGTGTGTCTACACTTATCAGTCAAGGTGTCTACACTTGTCAGCCAGGGTGTCTACACTTGTCAGTCAGGATGTCTACACTTGTCAGTCAGGGTGTCTACACTTGACAGCCAGGGTGTCTACACTTATCAGTCTGGTTGTCTAAACGTGTCAGCCGGGGTTTCTACACTTGTCAGCCAGAGTGTCTACACTTCAAGAACCTCAAGAAGAAACAGTGTCTCTACACTTGTCAGGTGGTGTCTACGCAAGTCACCCAGGGTGTCTACAATTGTCAGCTAGGGTGTCTACGCTTGTCAGTCAGGATGTCTACACTTGTCAGTCAGGATGTCTACGCTTGTCAGCCATAATGTCCACACTTGTCAGCCAGGATGTCTACCCTTGTCAGTCAGAATGTCTACACTTGTCAGCTAGGGTGTCTACACTTGTCAGCTAGGGTGTCTACGCTTGTCAGTCCGAATGTCTACACTTTTCAGTCAGGATGTCTACGCTTGTCAGTCATAATGTCCACACTTGTCAGACAGGATGTCTACACTTGTCAGTCAGAATGTCTACACTTGTCAGCTAGGGTGTCTACACTTGTCAGTCAGGGTGTCTACACTTCTCGGCATGGGTATCTACACTTGTCAGTCAGGATGTCCACACTTATCAGTCAGGATGTCTACACTTGTCAGTCGCGGTATCTACACTTGTCAGCCAGCGTGTCTACACTTGTCAGTCAGGATGTCTACACTTGTCAGTCGGGATGTCTACACTTGTCAGTCAGGATGTCTACACGTGTCAGCCGGGGTTTCTACACATGTCAGTCAGGGTGTCTACACTTGTCAGCCAAGGTGTCTACACTTGTCAGCCAGGGTGTCTACACTTGTCAGTCAAGGTGTCTACACTTGTCAGCCAGGGTGTCTACACTTGTCAGTCAAGGTGTCTACACTAGTCATGTGGTGTCTACACTGTCAGTCAGGATGTCCACATTTGTCAGTCAGGATGTCTACACTTATCAGTCAGGATGTCTACACTTATCAGTCAGGATGTCTACACTTGTCAGTCAGAATGCCTACACTTGTCAGTCAGGGTGTCTAAACTTGTCAGTCAGTGTGTCTACACTTGTCAGTCAAGGCGTCTACACTTGTCAGGCAGGGTGTCTACACTTGTCAGTCAAGGTGTTTACACTAGTCATGTGGTGTCTACACTGTCAGTCAGGATGTCCACATTTGTCTGTCAGGGTGTCTACACTTATCAGTCAGGATGTCTACACTTATCAGTCAGGATGTCTACACTTGTCAGTCAGAATGTCTACGCTTGTCAGTCAGGATGTCTACACTTGTCAGCCAGGGTGTCTACACTTGTCAGTCAGGATGTCCACACTTCTCATATGGTGACTACACTTGTCAGCATGGGTGTCAACACTTGTCAGTCAGGATGTCTACATTTGTCAGTCAGGATGTCTACACTTGTCAGCCAGGGTGTCTACACTTGTCAGTCAGGGTGTCTAAACTTGTCAGTCAGGGTGTCTACACTTGTCAGTCAGGATGTCTACAGTTATCAGTCAGGATATCTACACTTGTCAGTCAGGATGTCTACACTTGTCAGCAAGTGTGTCTGCACTTGTCAGCAAGTGTGTCTACACTTATCAGTCAAGGTGTCTACACTTGTCAGCCAGGGTGTCTACACTTGTCAGTCAGGATGTCTACACTTGTCAGTCAGGTTGTCTACACTTGTCAGCCAGGGTGTCTACACTTATCAGTCTGGTTGTCTAAACGTGTCAGCCGGGGTTTCTACACTTGTCAGCCAGAGTGTCTACACTTCAAGAACCTCAAGAAGAAACAGTGTCTCTACACTTGTCAGGTGGTGTCTACGCAAGTCACCCAGGGTGTCTACAATTGTCAGCTAGGGTGTCTACACTTGTCAGTCAGGATGTCTACACTTGTCAGTCAGGATGTCTACGCTTGTCAGCCATAATGTCCACACTTGTCAGCCAGGATGTCTACACTTGTCAGTCAGAATGTCTACACTTGTCAGCTAGGGTGTCTACACTTGTCAGCTAGGGTGTACGCTTGTCAGTCCGAATGTCTACACTTTTCAGTCAGGATGTCTACGCTTGTCAGTCATAATGTCCACACTTGTCAGCCAGGATGTCTACACTTGTCAGTCAGAATGTCTACACTTGTCAGCTAGGGTGTCTACACTTGTCAGCTAGGATTTCTACACTTGTCATTCCGGGTGTCTATGCTTGTCAGTCAGGGTGTCTAAACTTTTCCGTCAGGGTGCCTACACTTGTCAGTCAGGATGTCTACACTTGTCAGTCAGGATGTCTACACTTGTCAGTCAGGATGTCTACACTTGTCAGCCAGGATGTCTAGACTTGTCAGCCAGGGTGTCTACACTTGTCAGTCAGAATGTCTACGCGTGTCAGCCGCGGTTTCTACACTTTTCAGCAAGGGTGTTAACACTTGTCAGCCAGGGTGTCTACACTTGTCAGTCAGGGTGTCTACACTTGTCAGGCAAGGTGTCTACACTTGTCAGCCAGGGTGTCTAAACTTGTCAGTCAGGTTGTCTACACTTGTCAGTCATGATGTCTACACTGGTCAGCCAGGGTGTCTACACTATTAGCCAGGATGTCTACACTTGTCAGTCAGCGTGTCTACATTTGTCAACCAGGGTGTCTACACTTGTCAGCCAGGGTGTCTACACTTGTCAGTCAGGATGTCTACATTTGTCAGTCAAAATGTCTACACGTGTCAGCCGGGGTGTCTACACTTGTCAGCCAGCGTATCAAGGGTATCACGACGTTTTGGGCCCCCCATCGCACCCCCTCCCCCCATCGCACCCCTCCCCCCTCCAAGCCCCACTGGCGGCTCACAGTTCAGATGGCGACTCTGTGGTGGAGAGGTCTAGACAAGGCCTCAGCTCTCCATCTTTCTTGATCAATGACAAAAAATATCCACCGAGAAGCGAGTGCTTGGGACTATCAGACTGAGTGTGATGCCCGATGAAGATGTTGACAGTCTTAGACGTCTGTTTACAATGGATCAGACTGGCAGCACCCCCCCTCCCCTGACCGCTCCCCCGTCTACTGGGGTTCGCAAGAGTTGGGTACACGGGGTGATCCGTCTGTCATGTGTCCAGTAATACATCGATCTTTGGCTTAAAACAAGTCTGCGCTCTGTTTGTATATGCGGTGGGGCTATGTGGTTGGTAGTATGTGGTTGTCTTGGTAACGCAGGGATGGTCAAAAGCTGTGGGTGGGAGGGTGTCACTGGGAGACTGAACCATTGAGGATATGGGGGGGAGGGTGTCACTGAACCATTGAGGATGTGGGTGGGAGGGTGTCACTGAGAGACTGAACCATTGAGGATGTGGGTGGGAGAGCGTCACTGAACCATTGAGGATATGGGTGGGAGGGTGTCACGGAACCATGGCGGATATGGGTGGGAGGGTGTCACTGGGAGACTGAACCATTGAGGATGTGGGTGGGAGAGTGTCACTGAACCATTGAGGATGTGGGTGGGAGGGTTTTACTGGGAGACTGAACCATTGAGGATGTGGGTGGCAGGGTGTCACTGAACCATTGAGGATGTGGGTGGGAGGGTTTTACTGGGAGACTGAACCATTGAAGATGTGGGTGGGAGGGTGTCACTGAACCATTGAGGATGTGGGTGGGAGGGTGTCACTGAACCATTGAGGATGTGGGTGGGAGGGTGTCACTGGGAGACTGAACCATTGAGGATGTGGGTGGGAGGGTGTCACTGGACCATTGAGGATGTGGGTGGGAGGGTGTCACTGAACCATTGAGGATGTGGGTGGGAGGGTGTCACTGAATCACTGAGGATGTGGGTGGGAGGGTGTCACTGAACCATTGAGGATGTGGGTGGGAGGGTGTCACTGAACCATTGAGGATGTGGGTGGGAGGGTGTCACTGAATCACTGAGGATGTGGGTGGGAGGGTGTCACTGAACCATTGAGGATGTGGGTGGGAGGGTGTCACTGAACCATTGAGGATGTGGGTGGGAGGGTGTCACTGGGAGACTGAACCATTGAGGATGTGGGTGGGAGGGTGTCACTGGGAGACTGAACCATTGAGGATGTGGGTGGGAGGGTGTCACTGGGAGACTTAACCATTGAGGATGTGGGTGGGAGGGTGTCACTGGGAGACTTAACCATTGAGGATGTGGGTGGGAGTGTGTCACTGAACCATTGAGGATGTGGGTGGGAGGGTGTCACTGGGAGATTGAACCATTGAGGATATGGGTGGGAGGGTGTCACTGAACCATTGAGGATGTGGGTGGGAGGGTGTCACTGGGAGACTGAACCATTGAGGATGTGGGTGGGAGGGTGTCACTGAACAATTGAGGATGTAGGTGGGAGGGTGTCACTGAACCATTGAGGATGTGGGTGGGAGGGTGTCACTGAACCATTGAGGATGTGGGTGGGAGGGTGTCACTGAACCATTGAGGCTGTGAGTGGGAGGGTGTTACTGGGAGACTGAACCATTGAGGATGTGGGTGGGAGGGTGTCACTGGGAGACTGAACAATTGAGGATGTGGGTGGGAGGGTGTCACTGGGAGACTGAACCATTGAGGATGTGGGTGGGAGGGTGTCACTGAACAATTGAAGAAGTGGGTGGGAGGGTGTCACTGAACCATTAAGGATGTGGGTGGGAGGGTGTCACTGGGAGACTAAACCATTGAGGATGTGGTTGGGAGGATGTCACTGGGAGACTTAACCATTGAGGATGTGGGTGGGAGAGTGTCACTGAACCATTGAGAATGTGGGTGGGAGGGTGTCACTGGGAGACTGAACCATTGAGGATGTGGGTGGGAGGGTGTCACAGGGAGACTGAACCATTGAGGATGTGGGTGGGAGGGTGTCACTGAACCATTGAGGATGTGGGTGGGAGGGTGTCACTGGGAGACTGAACCATTGAGGATGTGGGTGGGAGTGTGTCACTGAATCATTGTGGATGTGGGTGGGAGGATGTCACTGAACCACTGAGGATGTGGGTGGGAGGGTGTCACTGAACCATTGAGGATGTAGGTGGGAGGGTGTCACTGAACCATTGAGGATGTGGGTGGGAGGGTGTCACTGAACCATTGAGGATGTGGGTGGGAGGGTGTCACTGGGAGACTTAACCATTGAGGATGTGGGTGGGAGGGTGTCACTGAACCATTGAGGATGTGGGTGGGAGGGTGTCACTGAACCATGGCGGATATGGGTGGGAGGGTGTCACTGGGAGACTTAACCATTGTGGATGTGGGCGGGAGAGTGTCACGGAACCATTGATGATGTGGGTAGGAGGGTTTTACTGGGAGACTGAACCATTGAGGATGTGGGTGGGAGGGTGTCACTGAACCATTGAGGATGTGGGTGGGAGGGTTTTACTGGGAGACTGAACCATTGAGAATGTGGGTGGGAGGGTGTCACTGAACCATTGAGGATGTGGGTGGGAGGGTGTCACTGAACCATTGAGGATGTGGGTGGGAGGGTGTCACTGAACCATTGAGGATGTGGGTGGGAGGGTGTCACTGGGAGACTGAACCATTGAGGATGTGGGTGGGAGGGTGTCACTGGACCATTGAGGATGTGGGTGGGAGGGTGTCACTGAACCATTGAGGATGTGGGTGGGAGGGTGTCACTGAACCACTGAGGATGTGGGTGGGAGGGTGTCACTGAACCATTGAGGGTGTGGGTGGGAGGGTGTCACTGAACCATTGAGGATGTGGGTGGGAGGGTGTCACTGGGAGACTGAACCATTGAGGATGTGGGTGGGAGGGTGTCACTGGGAGACTTAACCATTGAGGATGTGGGTGGGAGGGTGTCACTGGGAGACTTAACCATTGAGGATGTGGGTGGGAGGGTGTCACTGAACCATTGAGGATGTGGGTGGGAGGGTGTCACTGGGAGATTGAACCATTGAGGATATGGGGGGGAGGGTGTCACTGAACCATTGAGGATGTGGGTGGGAGGGTGTCACTGGGAGACTGAACCATTGAGGATGTGGGTGGGAGGGTGTCACTGAACAATTGAGGATGTGGGTGGGAGGGTGTCACTGGACCATTGAGGATGTGGGTGGGAGGGTGTCACTGAACCATTGAGGATGTGGGTGGGAGGGTGTCACTGAACCATTGAGGATGTGAGTGGGAGGGTATTACTGGGAGATTGAACCATTGAGGATGTGGGTGGGAGGGTGTCACTGGGAGACTGAACAATTGAGGATGTGGGTGGGAGGGTGTCACTGGGAGACTGAACCATTGAGGATGTGGGTGGGAGGGTGTCACTGAACAATTGAAGAAGTGGGTGGGAGGGTGTCACTGAACCATTGAGGATGTGGGTGGGAGGGTGTCACTGAACCATTGAGGATGTGGGTGGGAGGGTGTCACTGGACCATTGAGGATGTGGGTGGGAGGGTGTCACTGAACCATTGAGGATGTGGGTGGGAGGGTGTCACTGAACCACTGAGGATGTGGGTGGGAGGGTGTCACTGAACCATTGAGGATGTGGGTGGGAGGGTGTCACTGAACCATTGAGGATGTGGGTGGGAGGGTGTCACTGGGAGACTGAACCATTGAGGATGTGGGTGGGAGGGTGTCACTGGGAGACTTAACCATTGAGGATGTGGGTGGGAGGGTGTCACTGGGAGACTTAACCATTGAGGATGTGGGTGGGAGGGTGTCACTGGGAGATTGAACCATTGAGGATATGGGTGGGAGGATGTCACTGAACCATTGAGGATGTGGGTGGGAGGGTGTCACTGGGAGACTGAACCATTGAGGATGTGGGTGGGAGGGTGTCACTGAACAATTGAGGATGTGGGTGGGAGGGTTTCACTGAACCATTGAGGATGTGGGTGGGAGGGTGTCACTGAACAATTGAAGAAGTGGGTGGGAGGGTGTCACTGAACCATTGAGGATGTGGGTGGGAGGGTGTCACTGAACCATTGAGGATGTGGGTGGGAGGGTGTCACTGGGAGACTGAACCATTGAGGATGTGGGTGGGAGGGTGTCACTGGACCATTGAGGATGTGGGTGGGAGGGTGTCACTGAACCATTGAGGATGTGGGTGGGAGGGTGTCACTAAACCACTGAGGATGTGGGTGGGAGGGTGTCACTGAACCATTGAGGATGTGGGTGGGAGGGTGTCACTGAACCATTGAGGATGTGGGTGGGAGGGTGTCACTGGGAGACTGAACCATTGAGGATGTGGGTGGGAGGGTGTCACTGGGAGACTTAACCATTGAGGATGTGGGTGGGAGGGTGTCACTGGGAGACTTAACCATTGAGGATGTGGGTGGGAGGGTGTCACTGAACCATTGAGGATGTGGGTGGGAGGGTGTCACTGAACCATTGAGGATGTGGGTGGGAGGGTGTCACTGGGAGACTGAACCATTGAGGATGTGGGTGGGAGGGTGTCACTGAACAATTGAGGATGTGGGTGGGAGGGTGTCACTGAACCATTGAGGATGTGGGTGGGAGGGTGTCACTGAACCATTGAGGATGTGAGTGGGAAGGTGTTACTGAGAGACTGAACCATTGAGGATGTGGGTGGGAGGGTGTCACTGGGAGACTGAACAATTGAGGATGTGGGTGGGAGGGTGTCACTGGGAGACTGAACCATTGAGGATGTGGGTGGGAGGGTGTCACTGAACAATTGAAGAAGTGGGTGGGAGGGTGTCACTGAACCATTGAGGATGTGGGTGGGAGGGTGTCACTGAACCATTGAGGATGTGGGTGGGAGGGTGTCACTGAACCATTGAGGATGTGGGTGGGAGGGTGTCACTGAACCATTGAGGATGTGGGTGGGAGGGTGTCACTGAACCATTGAGGATGTGGGTGGGAGGGTGTCACTGGGAGACTAAACCATTGAGGATGTGGTTGGGAGGATGTCACTGGGAGACTGAACCATTGAGGATGTGGGTGGGAGAGTGTCACTGAACCATTGAGAATGTGGGTGGGAGGGTGTCACTGGGAGACTGAACCATTGAGGATGTGGGTGGGAGGGTGTCACAGGGAGACTGAACCATTGAGGATGTGGGTGGGAGGGTGTCACTGGGAGACTGAACCATGGAGGATGTGGTTGGGAGGGTGTCACTGGGAGACTGAACCATTGAGGATGTGGGTGGGAGGGTGTCACTGAACCATTGAGGATGTGGGTGGGAGGGTGTCACTGGGAGACTGAACCATTGAGGATGTGGGTGGGAGAGTGTCACTGAACCATTGAGGATGTGGGTGGGAGGGTTTTACTGGGAGACTGAACCATTGAGGATGTGGGTGGCAGGGTGTCACTGAACCATTGAGGATGTGGGTGGGAGGGTTTTACTGGGAGACTGAACCATTGAAGATGTGGGTGGGAGGGTGTCACTGAACCATTGAGGATGTGGGTGGGAGGGTGTCACTGAACCATTGAGGATGTGGGTGGGAGGATGTCACTGGGAGACTGAACCATTGAGGATGTGGGTGGGAGGGTGTCACTGGACCATTGAGGATGTGGGTGGGAGGGTGTCACTGAACCATTGAGGATGTGGGTGGGAGGGTGTCACTGAATCACTGAGGATGTGGGTGGGAGGGTGTCACTGAACCATTGAGGATGTGGGTGGGAGGGTGTCACTGAACCATTGAGGATGTGGGTGGGAGGGTGTCACTGAGTCACTGAGGATGTGGGTGGGAGGGTGTCACTGAACCATTGAGGATGTGGGTGGGAGAGTGTCACTGAACCATTGAGGATGTGGGTGGGAGGGTGTCACTGGGAGACTGAACCATTGAGGATGTGGGTGGGAGGGTGTCACTGGGAGACTGAACCATTGAGGATGTGGGTGGGAGGGTGTCACTGGGAGACTTAACCATTGAGGATGTGGGTGGGAGGGTGTCACTGGGAGACTTAACCATTGAGGATGTGGGTGGGAGGGTGTCACTGAACCATTGAGGATGTGGGTGGGAGGGTGTCACTGGGAGATTGAACCATTGAGGATATGGGTGGGAGGGTGTCACTGAACCATTGAGGATGTGGGTGGGAGGGTGTCACTGGGAGACTGAACCATTGAGGATGTGGGTGGGAGGGTGTCACTGAACAATTGAGGATGTAGGTGGGAGGGTGTCACTGAACCATTGAGGATGTGGGTGGGAGGGTGTCACTGAACCATTGAGGATGTGGGTGGGAGGGTGTCACTGAACCATTGAGGCTGTGAGTGGGAGGGTGTTACTGGGAGACTGAACCATTGAGGATGTGGGTGGGAGGGTGTCACTGGGAGACTGAACAATTGAGGATGTGGGTGGGAGGGTGTCACTGGGAGACTGAACCATTGAGGATGTGGGTGGGAGGGTGTCACTGAACAATTGAAGAAGTGGGTGGGAGGGTGTCACTGAACCATTAAGGATGTGGGTGGGAGGGTGTCACTGGGAGACTGAACCATTGAGGATGTGGGTGGGAGGGTGTCACTGGACCATTGAGGATGTGGGTGGGAGGGTGTCACTGAACCATTGAGGATGTGGGTGGGAGGGTGTCACTGAACCACTGAGGATGTGGGTGGGAGGGTGTCACTGAACCATTGAGGGTGTGGGTGGGAGGGTGTCACTGAACCATTGAGGATGTGGGTGGGAGGGTGTCACTGGGAGACTGAACCATTGAGGATGTGGGTGGGAGGGTGTCACTGGGAGACTTAACCATTGAGGATGTGGGTGGGAGGGTGTCACTGGGAGACTTAACCATTGAGGATGTGGGTGGGAGGGTGTCACTGAACCATTGAGGATGTGGGTGGGAGGGTGTCACTGGGAGATTGAACCATTGAGGATATGGGGGGGAGGGTGTCACTGAACCATTGAGGATGTGGGTGGGAGGGTGTCACTGGGAGACTGAACCATTGAGGATGTGGGTGGGAGGGTGTCACTGAACAATTGAGGATGTGGGTGGGAGGGTGTCACTGGACCATTGAGGATGTGGGTGGGAGGGTGTCACTGAACCATTGAGGATGTGGGTGGGAGGGTGTCACTGAACCATTGAGGATGTGAGTGGGAGGGTATTACTGGGAGATTGAACCATTGAGGATGTGGGTGGGAGGGTGTCACTGGGAGACTGAACAATTGAGGATGTGGGTGGGAGGGTGTCACTGGGAGACTGAACCATTGAGGATGTGGGTGGGAGGGTGTCACTGAACAATTGAAGAAGTGGGTGGGAGGGTGTCACTGAACCATTGAGGATGTGGGTGGGAGGGTGTCACTGAACCATTGAGGATGTGGGTGGGAGGGTGTCACTGGACCATTGAGGATGTGGGTGGGAGGGTGTCACTGAACCATTGAGGATGTGGGTGGGAGGGTGTCACTGAACCACTGAGGATGTGGGTGGGAGGGTGTCACTGAACCATTGAGGATGTGGGTGGGAGGGTGTCACTGAACCATTGAGGATGTGGGTGGGAGGGTGTCACTGGGAGACTGAACCATTGAGGATGTGGGTGGGAGGGTGTCACTGGGAGACTTAACCATTGAGGATGTGGGTGGGAGGGTGTCACTGGGAGACTTAACCATTGAGGATGTGGGTGGGAGGGTGTCACTGGGAGATTGAACCATTGAGGATATGGGTGGGAGGATGTCACTGAACCATTGAGGATGTGGGTGGGAGGGTGTCACTGGGAGACTGAACCATTGAGGATGTGGGTGGGAGGGTGTCACTGAACAATTGAGGATGTGGGTGGGAGGGTGTCACTGAACCATTGAGGATGTGGGTGGGAGGGTGTCACTGAACAATTGAAGAAGTGGGTGGGAGGGTGTCACTGAACCATTGAGGATGTGGGTGGGAGGGTGTCACTGAACCATTGAGGATGTGGGTGGGAGGGTGTCACTGGGAGACTGAACCATTGAGGATGTGGGTGGGAGGGTGTCACTGGACCATTGAGGATGTGGGTGGGAGGGTGTCACTGAACCATTGAGGATGTGGGTGGGAGGGTGTCACTAAACCACTGAGGATGTGGGTGGGAGGGTGTCACTGAACCATTGAGGATGTGGGTGGGAGGGTGTCACTGAACCATTGAGGATGTGGGTGGGAGGGTGTCACTGGGAGACTGAACCATTGAGGATGTGGGTGGGAGGGTGTCACTGGGAGACTTAACCATTGAGGATGTGGGTGGGAGGGTGTCACTGGGAGACTTAACCATTGAGGATGTGGGTGGGAGGGTGTCACTGAACCATTGAGGATGTGGGTGGGAGGGTGTCACTGGGCGATTGAACCATTGAGGATATGGGTGGGAGGGTGTCACTGAACCATTGAGGATGTGGGTGGGAGGGTGTCACTGGGAGACTGAACCATTGAGGATGTGGGTGGGAGGGTGTCACTGAACAATTGAGGATGTGGGTGGGAGGGTGTCACTGAACCATTGAGGATGTGGGTGGGAGGGTGTCACTGAACCATTGAGGATGTGAGTGGGAAGGTGTTACTGAGAGACTGAACCATTGAGGATGTGGGTGGGAGGGTGTCACTGGGAGACTGAACAATTGAGGATGTGGGTGGGAGGGTGTCACTGGGAGACTGAACCATTGAGGATGTGGGTGGGAGGGTGTCACTGAACAATTGAAGAAGTGGGTGGGAGGGTGTCACTGAACCATTGAGGATGTGGGTGGGAGGGTGTCACTGAACCATTGAGGATGTGGGTGGGAGGGTGTCACTGAACCATTGAGGATGTGGGTGGGAGGGTGTCACTGAACCATTGAGGATGTGGGTGGGAGGGTGTCACTGAACCATTGAGGATGTGGGTGGGAGGGTGTCACTGGGAGACTAAACCATTGAGGATGTGGTTGGGAGGATGTCACTGGGAGACTGAACCATTGAGGATGTGGGTGGGAGAGTGTCACTGAACCATTGAGAATGTGGGTGGGAGGGTGTCACTGGGAGACTGAACCATTGAGGATGTGGGTGGGAGGGTGTCACAGGGAGACTGAACCATTGAGGATGTGGGTGGGAGGGTGTCACTGGGAGACTGAACCATGGAGGATGTGGTTGGGAGGGTGTCACTGGGAGACTGAACCATTGAGGATGTGGGTGGGAGGGTGTCACTGAACCATTGAGGATGTGGGTGGGAGGGTGTCACTGGGAGACTGAACCATTGAGGATGTGGGTGGGAGAGTGTCACTGAACCATTGAGGATGTGGGTGGGAGGGTTTTACTGGGAGACTGAACCATTGAGGATGTGGGTGGCAGGGTGTCACTGAACCATTGAGGATGTGGGTGGGAGGGTTTTACTGGGAGACTGAACCATTGAAGATGTGGGTGGGAGGGTGTCACTGAACCATTGAGGATGTGGGTGGGAGGGTGTCACTGAACCATTGAGGATGTGGGTGGGAGGGTGTCACTGGGAGACTGAACCATTGAGGATGTGGGTGGGAGGGTGTCACTGGACCATTGAGGATGTGGGTGGGAGGGTGTCACTGAACCATTGAGGATGTGGGTGGGAGGGTGTCACTGAATCACTGAGGATGTGGGTGGGAGGGTGTCACTGAACCATTGAGGATGTGGGTGGGAGGGTGTCACTGAACCATTGAGGATGTGGGTGGGAGGGTGTCACTGAGTCACTGAGGATGTGGGTGGGAGGGTGTCACTGAACCATTGAGGATGTGGGTGGGAGGGTGTCACTGAACCATTGAGGATGTGGGTGGGAGGGTGTCACTGGGAGACTGAACCATTGAGGATGTGGGTGGGAGGGTGTCACTGGGAGACTGAACCATTGAGGATGTGGGTGGGAGGGTGTCACTGGGAGACTTAACCATTGAGGATGTGGGTGGGAGGGTGTCACTGGGAGACTTAACCATTGAGGATGTGGGTGGGAGGGTGTCACTGAACCATTGAGGATGTGGGTGGGAGGGTGTCACTGGGAGATTGAACCATTGAGGATATGGGTGGGAGGGTGTCACTGAACCATTGAGGATGTGGGTGGGAGGGTGTCACTGGGAGACTGAACCATTGAGGATGTGGGTGGGAGGGTGTCACTGAACAATTGAGGATGTAGGTGGGAGGGTGTCACTGAACCATTGAGGATGTGGGTGGGAGGGTGTCACTGAACCATTGAGGATGTGGGTGGGAGGGTGTCACTGAACCATTGAGGCTGTGAGTGGGAGGGTGTTACTGGGAGACTGAACCATTGAGGATGTGGGTGGGAGGGTGTCACTGGGAGACTGAACAATTGAGGATGTGGGTGGGAGGGTGTCACTGGGAGACTGAACCATTGAGGATGTGGGTGGGAGGGTGTCACTGAACAATTGAAGAAGTGGGTGGGAGGGTGTCACTGAACCATTAAGGATGTGGGTGGGAGGGTGTCACTGGGAGACTAAACCATTGAGGATGTGGTTGGGAGGATGTCACTGGGAGACTTAACCATTGAGGATGTGGGTGGGAGAGTGTCACTGAACCATTGAGAATGTGGGTGGGAGGGTGTCACTGGGAGACTGAACCATTGAGGATGTGGGTGGGAGGGTGTCACAGGGAGACTGAACCATTGAGGATGTGGGTGGGAGGGTGTCACTGAACCATTGAGGATGTGGGTGGGAGGGTGTCACTGGGAGACTGAACCATTGAGGATGTGGGTGGGAGTGTGTCACTGAATCATTGTGGATGTGGGTGGGAGGATGTCACTGAACCACTGAGGATGTGGGTGGGAGGGTGTCACTGAACCATTGAGGATGTAGGTGGGAGGGTGTCACTGAACCATTGAGGATGTGGGTGGGAGGGTGTCACTGAACCATTGAGGATGTGGGTGGGAGGGTGTCACTGGGAGACTTAACCATTGAGGATGTGGGTGGGAGGGTGTCACTGAACCATTGAGGATGTGGGTTGGAGGGTGTCACTGAACCATGGCGGATATGGGTGGGAGGGTGTCACTGGGAGACTTAACCATTGAGGATGTGGGCGGGAGAGTGTCACGGAACCATTGATGATGTGGGTGGGAGGGTGTCACTGAACCATTCAGGATGTGGGTGGGAGGGTTTTACTGGGAGACTGAACCATTGAGAATGTGGGTGGGAGGGTGTCACTGAACCATTGAGGATGTGGGTGGGAGGGTGTCACTGAACCATTGAGGATGTGGGTGGGAGGGTGTCACTGAACCATTGAGGATGTGGGTGGGAGGGTGTCACTGGGAGACTGAACCATTGAGGATGTGGGTGGGAGGGTGTCACTGGACCATTGAGGATGTGGGTGGGAGGGTGTCACTGAACCATTGAGGATGTGGGTGGGAGGGTGTCACTGAACCACTGAGGATGTGGGTGGGAGGGTGTCACTGAACCATTGAGGGTGTGGGTGGGAGGGTGTCACTGAACCATTGAGGATGTGGGTGGGAGGGTGTCACTGGGAGACTGAACCATTGAGGATGTGGGTGGGAGGGTGTCACTGGGAGACTTAACCATTGAGGATGTGGGTGGGAGGGTGTCACTGGGAGACTTAACCATTGAGGATGTGGGTGGGAGGGTGTCACTGAACCATTGAGGATGTGGGTGGGAGGGTGTCACTGGGAGATTGAACCATTGAGGATATGGGGGGGAGGGTGTCACTGAACCATTGAGGATGTGGGTGGGAGGGTGTCACTGGGAGACTGAACCATTGAGGATGTGGGTGGGAGGGTGTCACTGAACAATTGAGGATGTGGGTGGGAGGGTGTCACTGGACCATTGAGGATGTGGGTGGGAGGGTGTCACTGAACCATTGAGGATGTGGGTGGGAGGGTGTCACTGAACCATTGAGGATGTGAGTGGGAGGGTATTACTGGGAGATTGAACCATTGAGGATGTGGGTGGGAGGGTGTCACTGGGAGACTGAACAATTGAGGATGTGGGTGGGAGGGTGTCACTGGGAGACTGAACCATTGAGGATGTGGGTGGGAGGGTGTCACTGAACAATTGAAGAAGTGGGTGGGAGGGTGTCACTGAACCATTGAGGATGTGGGTGGGAGGGTGTCACTGAACCATTGAGGATGTGGGTGGGAGGGTGTCACTGGACCATTGAGGATGTGGGTGGGAGGGTGTCACTGAACCATTGAGGATGTGGGTGGGAGGGTGTCACTGAACCACTGAGGATGTGGGTGGGAGGGTGTCACTGAACCATTGAGGATGTGGGTGGGAGGGTGTCACTGAACCATTGAGGATGTGGGTGGGAGGGTGTCACTGGGAGACTGAACCATTGAGGATGTGGGTGGGAGGGTGTCACTGGGAGACTTAACCATTGAGGATGTGGGTGGGAGGGTGTCACTGGGAGACTTAACCATTGAGGATGTGGGTGGGAGGGTGTCACTGGGAGATTGAACCATTGAGGATATGGGTGGGAGGATGTCACTGAACCATTGAGGATGTGGGTGGGAGGGTGTCACTGGGAGACTGAACCATTGAGGATGTGGGTGGGAGGGTGTCACTGAACAATTGAGGATGTGGGTGGGAGGGTGTCACTGAACCATTGAGGATGTGGGTGGGAGGGTGTCACTGAACAATTGAAGAAGTGGGTGGGAGGGTGTCACTGAACCATTGAGGATGTGGGTGGGAGGGTGTCACTGAACCATTGAGGATGTGGGTGGGAGGGTGTCACTGGGAGACTGAACCATTGAGGATGTGGGTGGGAGGGTGTCACTGGACCATTGAGGATGTGGGTGGGAGGGTGTCACTGAACCATTGAGGATGTGGGTGGGAGGGTGTCACTAAACCACTGAGGATGTGGGTGGGAGGGTGTCACTGAACCATTGAGGATGTGGGTGGGAGGGTGTCACTGAACCATTGAGGATGTGGGTGGGAGGGTGTCACTGGGAGACTGAACCATTGAGGATGTGGGTGGGAGGGTGTCACTGGGAGACTTAACCATTGAGGATGTGGGTGGGAGGGTGTCACTGGGAGACTTAACCATTGAGGATGTGGGTGGGAGGGTGTCACTGAACCATTGAGGATGTGGGTGGGAGGGTGTCACTGGGCGATTGAACCATTGAGGATATGGGTGGGAGGGTGTCACTGAACCATTGAGGATGTGGGTGGGAGGGTGTCACTGGGAGACTGAACCATTGAGGATGTGGGTGGGAGGGTGTCACTGAACAATTGAGGATGTGGGTGGGAGGGTGTCACTGAACCATTGAGGATGTGGGTGGGAGGGTGTCACTGAACCATTGAGGATGTGAGTGGGAAGGTGTTACTGAGAGACTGAACCATTGAGGATGTGGGTGGGAGGGTGTCACTGGGAGACTGAACAATTGAGGATGTGGGTGGGAGGGTGTCACTGGGAGACTGAACCATTGAGGATGTGGGTGGGAGGGTGTCACTGAACAATTGAAGAAGTGGGTGGGAGGGTGTCACTGAACCATTGAGGATGTGGGTGGGAGGGTGTCACTGAACCATTGAGGATGTGGGTGGGAGGGTGTCACTGAACCATTGAGGATGTGGGTGGGAGGGTGTCACTGAACCATTGAGGATGTGGGTGGGAGGGTGTCACTGAACCATTGAGGATGTGGGTGGGAGGGTGTCACTGGGAGACTAAACCATTGAGGATGTGGTTGGGAGGATGTCACTGGGAGACTGAACCATTGAGGATGTGGGTGGGAGAGTGTCACTGAACCATTGAGAATGTGGGTGGGAGGGTGTCACTGGGAGACTGAACCATTGAGGATGTGGGTGGGAGGGTGTCACAGGGAGACTGAACCATTGAGGATGTGGGTGGGAGGGTGTCACTGGGAGACTGAACCATGGAGGATGTGGTTGGGAGGGTGTCACTGGGAGACTGAACCATTGAGGATGTGGGTGGGAGGGTGTCACTGAACCATTGAGGATGTGGGTGGGAGGGTGTCACTGGGAGAGCTAACCATTTAGAAGGCGGGGGGGGGGGCGGGGTGTCGGGGATGGAATGACTCAGTGAGCGTGTGCTTCAACAAAATGCCGTCGGCGCAGGATCGGAATATTGACTGCTCACAGAGCGACTGGAGAGGGGGGGGGGCATCGTTGTAGGCTGTGTGGGAGGGGGCGTATCGTTTTAGGTTGTGGGGGGGGGAATATCGTTGCAGGCTGTGGGGGGTATCGTTGTAGGCTGTGGGGGGGGGGGTAGACAGTGGGCGTGGAACAAGGCTGGGGAATAATACGCATATTACAGATGAGCATTGCAGTGTAGGGGAACATTATGATTATGGTAATTCTATGTTGGTCGGTGCGATGTGTTAGGTTGCACTATGACTGTGGTAATTATATTCTGATTGGTGCGGTGTGGGCGCTTGCATTATGACACTCGTGAATCTAAGGTGGTCGGTGCGGTCTGTTAGATGTATGTTGCATCATGGTTATCAAATACAGTTTCTAAATTGTGATTAATTCAATATGAATCCTTCTTATTACTGTGTGACCTTGACCTTGTAATGACCGTGTGATTTTGACCTTGTTATGACCTTGACCTTGTAGGGGTTCCAGCGATGACGAGGGTCGGCGCTCGGCCCAGAGCACCCCACGGCTGGGGCGGAGCCTGGTGCACGCGCGGCCCCGGGACAGAAGCCACGACTCCCATAACAGCCTCGGCAGCCTGGAGCACTACCGCGTCAACCCTGCCCAGCCACAGCTCACAGCCCCCCCACCACAGCTCATGGGTCAGTCACAGCCCATGGGTCAGTCACAGCTCATGGGTCTGTTACAGCCCATGGGTCAGTCACAGCTCATGGGTCAGTCACAGCTCTTGGGTCAGCCACAGCTCTTGGGTCAGTCACAGCTCACGGGTCAGTCACAGCTCATGGGTCAGTCACAGCTCATGGGTCAGTCACAGCTCATGGGTCAGTCACAGCTCATGGGTCAGTCACAGCTCACGGGTCAGTCACAGCTCATGGGTCAGTCACAGCTCATGGGTCAGTCACAGCTCATGGATCAGTCACAACTCACGGGTCGGTCACAACTCTTGGGTCAGCCACAGCTCATGGGTCAGCCACAGCTCATGGGTCAGTCACAGCTCATGGGTCAGTCACAGCTCATGGGTCAGTCACAACTCATGGGTCAGTCACAGCTCACGGGTCAGTCACAGCTCATGGGTCAGTCACAGCTCATGGGTCAGTCACAGCTCATGGGTCAGTCACAGCTCATGGGTCAGTCACAGCTCAGCCATAGCTCATCGGTCAGTCACAACTCATGGGTCAGTCACAGCTCATGGGTCAGTCACAGCTCTTGGGTCAGTCACAGCTCATGGGTCAGTCACAGCTCATGGGTCAGTCACAGCTCATGGGTCAGTCACAGCTCATGGGTCAGTAACAGCCCATGGGTCAGTGGGTCTATTATCTGGGTCGGCTCGCCCAGCCACAGCTCACGGCTCCGCCACAGTTCATGGGTCAGTGGGTCTAACATCTGGGTCAACCCGTCTCAACATTTTGGTAGGACTCTCTCATATATTGTTTCCTTCCATTGCAGTCGGAGCGCCCCCTACTGGTAGAGATCCGAGTCGGGAGCGGCGCAATCGTCACCACAAGCACGCATCCCGTGGGGCTCCCAGTGGGTGCCCCGCCCCCGGGGGCCTGCCGGGGGCGGGGCACCCCGGGGGCGGTCACCCCGGGGGTCTGCCTCTGGGTCTGCCGGAGGACGTGCCCGGGGACTGGGTGGACGGCCCCCTGCTGGGCCTGGACCGGGCCTGGGAGGCCGAGCGGACCCGTGGCCTCCAGCTCGTGTACCAGAGCGCCGAGAGACAGCGCCAGCGGCAGCGGGAGGCGGCGGGGGTCGACGGGGGGCGAGGCGCCGGTGGCGGCGGGGGCCCCGAGGGGTCCGAGGCCCGCCGTACCAGGGACAAGACCCGGAGTCGCTCCAAGAAGAAACGACGGGAGCGCGAGGCCAGCGGGGCCAGCCAGAGCCGGAGCCGGAGTCGGGATCGTCTGGAGCAGCTCCTGATTGACCCCGACATCCGGGTAAGTGACCCGTCTGGAACAACTCCTGATTGACCCCGACATCCGGGTAAGTGACCCGTCTGGAGCAGCTCCTGATTGACCCCGATATTCGGGTAAGTGACCCGTCTGGAGCAGCTCCTGATTGACCCCGACATCCGGGTAAGTGACCCGTGTGGAACAGCTCCTGATTGACCCCGACATCCGGATAAGTGACCCGTCTGGAACAGCTCCTGATTGACCCCGACATCCGGGTAAGTGACCCGTCTGGAACAGCTCCTGATTGACCCCGACATCCGGCTAAGTGATTCGTCTGGAACAGCTCCTGATTGACCCCGACATCCGGGTAAGTGACCCGTCTGGAACAGCTCCTGATTGACCCCGATATTCGGGTAAGTGACCCGTCTGGAGCAGCTCCTGATTGACCCCGACATCCGGGTAAGTGACCCGTCTGGAACAACTCCTGATTGACCCCGACATCCGGGTAAGTGACCCGTCTGGAACAACTCCTGATTGACCCCGACATCCGGGTAAGTGACCCGTCTGAAACAGCTCCTGATTGACCCCGACATCCGGCTAAGTGACCCGTCTGGAACAGCTCCTGATTGACCCCGACATCCGGGTAAGTGACCCGTCTGGAACAGCTCCTGATTGACCCCGACATCCGGGTAAGTGACCCGTCTGGAACAGCTCCTGATTGACCCCGATATCCGGGTAAGTGACCCGTCTGGAGCAGCTCCTGATCATGGTGGGTGACTTTAACACCCGAGTGGGTGACTTAAGCACCCTAGTGGGTGACTTAGACGTCCTGGTGAGTGACTTAAACGTCTTAGTGAGTGATATGCTCTATTGCAGTGACAACCAACAGTAAGCGGCTTCTGATTGATCCCGACATCCGGGTGATTGACCCCTCTCCCTTTTTTTTCCAAAGTCCTGTGTAGTTAGTGGACAAGTAGTGGGGAAGTGATGGACAGTCAGTAATCAGAGTAGTCGCCATGATTATAGTCCTTTGTGTTTCAGTTGTCACAGGAGCGCCTCGAGTGGCGAATAGACGAACTAAACCGTCAGCTGGTGGATGAGAAGCACCACAGTCGGCGAGATAAGCTCACGCTGGCGAGACTTCAGCAAGAGGTGGCGAGACAGAAGAGCGAACGCCAATTGGTGAGTGACTTAAACCTACTGATGGGGGACTTAAGCGTCCTCGTGGGTGACATTTATTTAATACGCCCTAGTGGGTGACTTACGCGTCCTGGTGGGTGATGTAACCGTCCACGTGGGTGACTTACACGTCCTGGTGGGTGACTTACACGTCCTGGTGGGTGACTTACGCGTCCTAGTGTGTAACGTAAACGTCTTAGTGGGTAAGCTAAACGTCCTAGTGGGTGACTTAAACGTACTAACAGGTTAATTAAACCTCCTTACGGCTAGTGGGTGACTTACAACTCCTGGTGAGTGACTTAAACATCCTGGTGGGTAACTTAAACGTCCTAGTGGGTGACTTAAACATCCTGGTGAGTGACATAACCGTCCTGGTGTGTGATAATTTTATGCTCTATGGCAGTGACAACCAACACAGTGATGTACAGCCAGGAAACCTTCAAACCACTGTTCTTCACCGCCAATCCAGTACCTAGTCGGAGTTACCCTCCACCCCCCCCCCCCCCGCCCAGTCATCCTCGTTTGCGATATTTGCGGCCTACCCCACTAGGGTGGGGGGGGGTGGGTGGGGGGTGGAGGGAAGCACGATGATGGGGCCTCCCTGGGGTGGTTCACGCACTCACCACCAGGGGCGCTCGCGCAGGTATTACGGCGAAGGTCAAGGTCGACCCAAGCCATACGACACCTCTCATCCTTTCATCGCTGCTAAGCAAGCAAACCTCCAACGCGACACATTTGTTGAAGTGCTCAGCTGATGACTAGGGTGGGGTTGGGTCGTGGGGGGCGGGGGCGGGGGGGGGGGGGAGGGTTAGGGGAAGGAAGGGGGGGGGGAATGTTTCTCAATGGCTCAGTGAACCCTTTAAGGTATCTCTCCACTTAAGGGTTTAATGCGCCGCTACTAACAGTGGGTCACGTGACGAACCACGTGGTATATGGGTCACGTGATACTTTTGTCGATCAGGCAGTTGTCAGCATACTGGGGGTAGCAACTAAAGTTACCCTAAGTGTGGTGGGGGGCGGGAGGCGGGGGGGGGGTCAGTTAACGTTCACTGGTGACCTTTACTCTGTCACACGTTGATTCAGCGATTCCACGGCTCGTGTCACCGGAAGTGCCCCACTCCTCCCCTTCCCCCATCGCCTCGCTCCCCTTGCCACTCCCAGCCCCCTACAAGCCCCCATGCCTTGTCGCATCCCCCGCTGGCACTCCCACCCCCAACCGCCTCGAGCCTTCTCTCCCACCCTCTCCCCGAACCACTCTCCCACCTTCTCTCTCACGCCCCCTCACCCCTCATCCCGCCCCGCGCCTTCCCACTCCTATACGGGGCGATCCTGGCTGACATATGTTCGTTCCGGGGAGAGAAGGCGGGACTCCCCTGGGTGCCAATGGTGTGACCCCCCCCGTCCCCCAGCACGCCGCCCCTCACCCCCAGCCCCTATCAATCTAAACCAATCACGTCATTGGACCAAGATGTACCGCCTGGTGAGGTCACGTGACCCCGTAGTGAGGTCTCGAGACTCCGCGTTTCACCTTGGCCTGGACCGTGTCAACTCACGCCGTGATTGGCTAAAATTAATCACGTGACCAATATTGGATTGGAGGGTGCACTATGGATGGGGTTGGGGTGATACATGCGGGGTGAGCCATATCGGGAGGTAGTTCCCTCCGCTCTTTATACAGTGAGGGTCTCTGAATGCCGTAACCTTAGTGAATAATTGTCACTATGGGTAAGGCGTTCTGATGACGTCATGGAGTGTGTGACGTAGCGCCGATGACGTCATAGAGTGGGTGACGTGTTGCCGATGACGTCATGGAGTGTAACGTATTGCCGATGACGTCATGGAGTGTAACGTATTGCCGATGACGTCATGGAGTGTAACGTATTGCCGATGACGTCATGGAGTGTGACGTATTGCCGATGACGTCATGGAGTGTGACGTATTGCCGATGACGTTATAGAGTGTCTGACGTATTGCCGATGCCATTGAGGGTTCAGGGATTGGTTCCTTGGGCCAATGTACCGCCTTGCCGCACCGAATGGACATTTCATGGAGGATGTGTGTATAGTCCCAGAGTCTGTCCAGGCCTCGTAATGGTCAGCCCGCTGTCCACTCCAGCTCTCCTGCCCCCAGTCCCCACCCTCCCTGGTCCAGCTTTCGTAATGGTCAGCCCGCTGTCCACTCCAGCTCTCCTGCCCCCAGTCCCCACCCTCCCTGGTCCAGCTCTCGTAATGGTCACCCCGCTGTCCACTCCAGCTCACCTGCCCCCAGTCCCCACCCTCCCTGGTCCAGCTCTCGTAATGGTCAGCCCGCTGTCCACTCCAGCTCTCCTGCCCCCAGTCCCCACCCTCCCTGGTCCAGCTCTCGTAATGGTCAGCCCGCTGTCCACTCCAGCTCTCCTGCCCCCAGTCCCCACCCTCCCTGGTCCAGCCCTCGTAATGGTCAGCCCGCTGTCCACTCCAGCTCTCCTGCCCCCAGTCCCCACCCTCCCTGGTCCAGCCCGCGTAATGGTCAGCCCGCTGTCCACTCCAGCTCTCCTGCCCCCCGTTGTCCCCACCACCCTCCCTAGTCATCTTCCCCCATCCTCTAATCCCGATCCTCCCGAGTGACGCCTACCCCCCCCCCCCCCAGCCCCATCCTTTGCAGGAAATAGCCTGAGCACTCCTTGCCATTCGTATCCCTCCGCCAGCCGTGGTCGGTAAATAGTCCGCACCGCGTGATCCGCCCGGGACGACTCCGTCGTGACGTCACATCTCTATTCACTCAAATGTTGACTTCCAAGGACTTCCCAAGGTCATTGAAGGCCATACCTGAAGTCTCTTGCGTGGTCGTGGAGTGCTTGGAAATGACGGATTGAGAGACTGGGGGAGGGGGGGTTGGGACGGAGTGGGAGGAGTACACGGGATTGGCTGGGACTCCATTGATGTTTGAGGGAGTTTGACCTTGACGGAGGACACGCAAGTTTAGGAGGCTGAGGTCAGAGTTCTATCATACTGTAGGCGTGGCACCGGCTTCTGGCGCCATGGAAACAAGGGGCGCGACGGCCAATACAGAACAGAATGACACATTGCTTCAGAAATTATTAATTAACCATTAATTGCGTGGACAATGCCATAGATGAGATGAGCTATATAAAGCCATATTCAGTCTAGTCCATCTAGTTACAACGATGTCACGTGACAGACCACACGTGCTTCCATATGTCGGGGTTCCGTCAGTTATGTTGTGCATGGGGCCGGTGGGGGGGGGGGGGCGGAGGTCCCGGGAGGGGTTGGGGGCACAGGTCCCGGGAGAGGTAGGTGGGGGCAGGTCCCGGGAGAGGCTGTCAACCAAGGGTATGTGAGGGGGAGGGGGTTGGGTGTGGGGGGGGGGGTGTACGCCAGTGACAGATCGCGAGGCAATCAACGGTGGGGAGCTGGGGCGGAGGGGTGGAGGAAGGGGGGGGGGAGCACCAATCTCGTCTCCCAACACAACACACCTGTTCCGTCCCTCCTTACCCTCACATCACTCGAGCCCTCCCCCAACCACCCATACCCCCCCTCCCCCCCTCCCGCCCCAGTATCTCACGGATTAGGATGAATGTCCCAGACTAACCAGGGGCAAATTTACGCGACCTTTTCCTTGGACAAGGCCTACCCAACATATATATATATATATATGTGCATATCCCAGTTGCTTCCAGGTTTGTTGGAACCATGGGCTCAGAAATACGTGACCCGTTTCTGTGCACTTGTCCGCCAATATGTTTGCATTGTAGTAGTAATTCCGGTGACTTTCATGACCTTGACCTTTAACCAGACACGAATCG
>OZ025265.1:30942462-30988955 GCA_964019135.1 Arenicola marina
TGGCCTCCCCTAGTTCTCTGGAGGGTGACGGGACAAAAGGGAAGCTGACGCCCCCACTTTACTGTTCACAGGGAGGGCGGCGTAAAATTATCAAAATTATCAAAATGTCGATGAAGGTCTGATCTGGATATCTTGTGTCGCTTTTGCGGTGTCTTCGTAGTTGTGGCCTATAGTTGGGGGCTATTCGAGTGGTCTGGGGGATAGCGCTGGGCTCTGCCAGGTCTGCAGATCGTTTGGGGGGTACGCACCCCGCTGTGCGTGTGTCTAGGTTCGTGTGTCATGAGGATCACAAGTCTTGCCTTCAAGAGGGTAGGGAGTTTCCACGGGCATATGGATCCTCACCATCGGTGAGATATGATCTTAATGCGTACTTCTATTGTTTCCTCTGAGTCGTCTTTTGCCGGTAAGGACCTGCGGACCGTGAGCAGGAGGTCATCATTGTACCAGAGCGGGTCATTATAGTTCCGTCACAATAATGACCCCTCGCTCACATACTCCATGCCATCGCCGCCTCCTCGGAGGAAACAATAGAAATAAACATGAAGCCAGATAAGGAAGGAGTTGTAGGTCCTTATCTAATACTTCATGATATAAAGTGTCCTCTAATCACCTACCCAAGCGACGTTTGCCTCCAACCTGCCTCCCACCTCCAGCCTCCCACCTCCCGCCTCCCCCCTCCCGCCTTCCGACTCACGCCTCCAGCCTCCCACCTTTAGCCGCCCACCTCCCACCTGCCACCTCCTGCCTCCAACCTCCTGCCTTCCACCTCCCGCTTCGAGCCTCCCACCTGCCACCTCCCGCCTCCCACCTCCTGCCTCCCACCTCCAGCCTCCCACCTCCAGCCTCTAACCTCCCACCTGCCACCTCCTGCCTTCCACCTCCAGCCTCCCACCTCCAGCCTCCAGCCTCCCACCTGCCACCTCCCGCCTCCCACCTCCTGCCTCCCACCTCCAGCCTCCAACCTCCCACCTGCCTCCTCCTGCCTCTCACCTTCTGCCTCCCACCTCCTGCCTCCAGCCTCTCACCTCCAGCCTCCAACCTCCTACCTCCCAGCCTCCCACCTCCCCCCTCCCGCCTTCCGACTCCCACCTCCGGCCTCCCACCTCCCGCCTTCCGACTCCCGCCTCCGGCCTCCCACCTCCCACCTCCCTCCTCCCGCCTTCCGTCTCCGGCCTCCCACCTCCCACCTCCCCCCTCGCACCTCCCGCCTCCGCTGACCATGATACCACACGCTCTGGTAAATACTACGCCCCTCCTCCTCCCCATCTGCCCCGCCCCGCCCCGCCCCCCTCCCCCTCACCCCCGCGCCTCTCATGCTCCTCTCCACGCCCCCCACCTTCCTCTTCCCCTGTTAGTTTGCATCCTCCCAGCTTTACACCAGAAAAAAGTCGGGAAACTGTGAATGGAAACCGGGGTAAAAGGAGAGATGGGTGGGAGGGAGGGAGGGGCGTCCTGGGGAACCGTGTCCGTAGGGAGAGGGGGAAGGTTGGAGATGGTTGGTTGCTGGGCGGCCGTTGGCAGTGAGGGACAGAGAGCGCGAGGCCTCAGCTCCCTCCAGTCAGGTCCCTCCACTGTCAGGTCTCAGCGTTAGTCACATCGCGAGTGTCGCTCTGTCGGACGGCCTGAGTGTCGCTCTGTCGGACGGCCTGAGTGTCGCTCTGTCGGGACGGCCTGAGTGTCGCTCTGTCGGACGGCCTGAGTGTCGCTCTGTCGGACGGCCTGAGTGTCGCTCTGTCGGACGGCCTGCGTGTCGCTCTGTCGGACGGCCTGTGTGTCGCTCTGTCGGACGGCCTGAGTGTCGCTCTGTCGGACGGCCTGAGTGTCGCTCTGTCAGACGGCCTGAGTGTCGCTCTGTCGGACGGCCTGAGTGTCGCTCTGTGGGACGGCCTGAGTGTCGCTTTGTCGGACGGCCTGAGTGTCGCTCTGTCGGGCAGCCTGAGTGTCGCTTTGTCGGACGGCCTGAGTGTCGCTCTGTCGTACTGCATATTTGGTGCCCCCCCCGCCCCCCCCCCACCCTACCCCCTGAGGATATCGCTCCGGGTAAATGGATAGCTGAGTGTGGATATCTGTCACCGTCGCCGTCACCTTCGCTGTCACTGTCACTGTCACAGGTGTGGGGGTGAGTATGAGGGCGTGGTGGGGGGGGGGGTGGGGTGGGGGCGTGGGGGAGTAGGGAGTACGTCGCTGACAAGGCTAACGGCTATCGGACATGTTTCCTTTTGGTCTTCTGAACACGATGCACTGTTTCATTTCTTCCGATGTGAAGCCAAACTGTTTCCAAGCCGGTTGTTTTCTTCTTTCCGCCGTCTTCGAGGATGCCTGGTCATTAGTCAGTCCCATGGGATCTTAACCCCCCCCCCCCCCCACACACACACACGGCCCACCCCGCCCCCCTCATCCGCACTACTGCACCCTCCTCCCAACCCCGCTCCCCCTCACTGCATCACCATGTCTTCTTTTTGAAACGATAACGAGACTGCACTCCAGATCTCGCGTGACTCTCGTTGCCGCGTGATTGTCAGTTCCCATTGTAGCAAGACGTCCGATGTCCGATCTTCTAACGAGAGGACATCATCTCCTTCCCCACCTCACCCCCCCCCCCACCCACACCCTCATCGTGTGGAAACAGCCTCACCCACGCTGACTGCCCAGGCGTCGACACCCCGCCCCCACTCCCCACCCCGGTCCCTTACCCCTCCATTCCCGATCTGTCGATATCCACCGTTCGACGCCCGTCGTAACAGATCACGTGACCGATATATTTTTTTTACGGGAGCTGGCCTGGAGCGGGGAATTATGAGCACTATGGCAACCACTGCCCTCCCTCTCCTGCGCACCCCCCCCCCCCACCCGTGCTGCCGCTCCCGCCCGCCTAGCTGCTCAGGCCTGTGTTTGGTCTCAGCTTTTTCTTTTTTTCTGTTCTGTGGCGTGTCGCGTTTGTGGCTCATATTGGAGGAGTCAATATTTGTTACGTGTTTTATCCAAGGTTGAAGGGTGTCTGGGTTTGGGTGGGGGTGGGATAGGGGGTGAGAAAGAGGGGGTGAAAAAGAAGGGGGGGGGGGGTATCAGGGGAGGGGGGCGGGCTGGTGGCGGGGGCACTGGCCAGTTTTTGTCGTGTGACGCGCTGGTCTGGCGACGATGCTGGGGGGTGAGGTACAGAGTGCGGGGGGGAGGGGTAGGAACACACTCCAGTTCTATGGCCTTCTGTGGGGACAGCAAGGTTGAGCGATAATTGAAGGAGTTGTGCCAGTGAGGGAGATGATGTACCGTCCCGAGAGACAGGGGGGGGGGGCATCTGGGAGCTGTGAGGATGAAGGGGTAGGGTAGAGGATATGGCCTCAAGCTAGTTGTGTGGTCTATGAGGAAGGGCAACGGGGCTTCGTTCCGATAAATTTATCAAAAATGGCGTGCAATATTTCGTTCTCGTACGACACCATTATTTGTGGTAGTGTATCGTACCGTGGTTTCCGGCATCGTCCGGTAGTTTCCGTTACCGCCCGGTAGTTTCCGTTACCATGCGGTATTTTCCGGTATAGTCCGTCAGTTCACGTTACCGTCCGCTGGCTGTAGCGTCTTTTAGTCGGGTGGTACGACTGGTTCGGCCTGCCATGTAAGGTGTGCCACCGTTCAGCTGCACCACCCATCGGCCTGCCATGTAAGGTGTGCCACCGTTCAGCTGCACCACCCATCGGCCTGCCATGTAAGGTGTGCCACCGTTCAGCTGCACCACCCATCGGCCTGCCCTGTAAGGTGTGCCACCGTTCAGCTGCACCACCTATCGGGCGGCCATGTAAGGTGTGCCACCGTTCAGCTGCACCACCCATCGGCCTGCCATGTAAGGTGTGCCACCGTTCAGCTGCACCACCTATCGGGCGGCCATGTAAGGTGTGCCGTCGTTCAGCTGCACCACCCATCGGCCTGCCATGTAAGGTGTGCAACCGTTCAGCTGCACCACCCATCGGCCTGCCATGTAAGGTGTGCCACCGTTCAGCTGCACCACCCATCGGCCTGCCATGTAAGGTGTGCCACCGTTCAGCTGCACCACCTATCGGGCGGCCATGTAAGGTGTGCCACCGTTCAGCTGCACCGCCCATCGGCCTGCCATGTAAGGTGTGCCACCGTTCAGCTGCACCACCCATCGGCTTGCCATGTAAGGTGTGCCACCGTTCAGCTGCACCACCTATCGGGCGGCCATGTAAGGTGTGCCACCGTTCAGCTGCACCACCCGTCGGCCTGCCATGTAAGGTGTGCCACCGTTCAGCTGCACCACCCATCGGCCTGCCATGTAAGGTGTGCCACCGTTCAGCTGCACCACCTATCGGGCGGCCATGTAAGGTGTGCAACCGTTCAGCTGCACCGCCCATCGGCCTGCCATGTAAGGTGTGCCACCGTTCAGCTGCACCACCCATCGGCCTGCCATGTAAGGTGTGCCACCGTTCAGCTGCACCACCTATCGGGCGGCCATGTAAGGTGTGCCACCGTTCAGCTGCACCACCCATCGGCCTGCCATGCTAATGCCCTTCGTTAAAGCTGCTTATACAGCAACTTGTCACATTGTCCGACTGTGTGAATGTTAACAATAACGTAACAATGTTACGAGAAGTAGAGTGTCATCATAGGTTAAAAGGTAAAACGAAAGTGTAATGTGGGAATTTTGATGACGTAGTACGCAAGAAAGCGACACTTTTCTACACAAGATTCACCCTTTTTTGTGCGTACAATGCATGTGTACTTAAATGCTAAGAATATAAACACATTTTTTCAAGTGAAAAAATCCATTTCCTTAACGAAATTTTTTGCTGTGTGATTAACTTTAAATATGATTAAACAACAATCTGCATTCATTGGCTTTACGCTGTGTGTCGTTGCTATGGTGTTGGATTGTTTACGCTGTGTGTCGTTGCTATGGTGTTGGATTGTTTACGCTGTGTGTCGTTGATATGGTGTTGGATTGTTTACGCTGTGTGTCGTTGCTATGGTGTTGGATTGTTTACGCTGTGTGTCGTTGCTATGGTGTTGGATTGTTTGCGCTGTGTGTCGTTGCTATGGTGTTGGATTGTTTACGCTGTGTGTCGTTGCTATGGTGTTGGATTGTTTACGCTGTGTGTCGTTGCTATGGTGTTGGATTGTTTACGCTGTGTGTCGTTGCTATGGTGTTGGATTGTTTACGATGTGTGTCGTTGCGATGGTGTTGGATTGTTTACGCTGTGTGTCGTTGCTATGGTGTTGGATTGTTTACGCTGTGTGTCGTTGCTATGGTGTTGGATTGTTTACGCTGTGTGTCGTTGCTATGGTGTTGGATTGTTTACGTTGTGTGTCGTTGCTATGGTGTTGGATTGTTTACGCTATGTGTCGTTGCTATGCCTTGATGTTTATTGCACTGTGTTTCTCTGTTTACAGGTACGTAGCGTGCTAAGGGTGGATCCGAGGGGGGAGAACGGCCCAAGAGTAAGTCTGTCACTCTCTCCACTCTCGTTAACGTCCTGGTCTGGGGGCCAGTTCTCAAGGGGGGGTGGGGGTACCTTTCCAATTTACGCGATTGGCATCGAGGAATTTTATTCTTGAAGATAGGGATTAGCTGTTGTTCCGGGGATCGTTATCCGGGCAATTCCTGGTTTAACGCCAAGAACCTATTTATTTATCACCTATGTATCCATATTTATCTCGATCTGTTATAAATATATTGAATTCTGTGAATTCTTCGAGACGCGATTTAAGGGTTTTTTTTTTCGCGGCCAGTTTTAGGCAGTCCTCATCTTGGAGATTCGATATTAGTCTCCCTAATTCATGGGGATTTGCGATTCAGAGGGAATACCCCCCCCCTCCCTTCCCCTTCCCCCTTGCTACGCGGTATCATTATAATCAAATAGACTGGATCGTATCAATGTTATTTCTCCGCCCCGCCCCCCCCCCAGTGTATAACATTATAGTGATTTTATTCTTGGAGATTAGCGATTGGCTGTTGGCAACTTTTGGGGATCGTTATCCGTACAATTCCTCGTTTACAGCGTGGACCCGTTGCCTATTTTTTCGCACCCAGTTTTAGGCAGTCCTCATCTTGGAGATTCGATATTACTCTCCCTAATTCATGGGGATTTGCGATTCAGAGGGGGTATTCCCCCCTTCCTACGCGGTATCATTATAATCAAATAGACTGGATCGGCATCGGTCGAATCAATGTCATTTCCCCGGCTCCCAGTGATAGCCTTATCAATGAGGATTCTCGTCGGCGGACAACGAGAGTTCTGCTGTTTGTGAGGGTTGTGAGGGTTGTATGGAGTGACATTGTTGAGGTGCATTATGGGAAGCCGCTTGTGTTTGGCGAGGCTCAGTGCAAGTTCTGGTTAGACCTTGAGAGATCACGTGAATTGTGGTCCGCTTGACGACATCACGTGACATGTGCCTCGACCACGCGAGGTCACGTGACTGGCGGGCGGGTTTCGGCGTGACAACTGGTGCCACCATACGCCGTCAGATGGCGCCAGTGCAGCCCGTTCCTCCTCAGTTGTGAAAACAAAACCGCCAAGAAGTGATTTAATTAACAGGGTGCCGTCGATGGGCGTGGGGGTGGGGGCGAGGGGGCGAGGGGGGAGGTGTGGGTGTAGACGGCACTGTGCTGGGGTGAAGGCCTCTTTTGGGCGGTTGGGGGATGGGAGAGGATGGGTGGGGTGTATGGGGAGGGGAGGGGAGGGGAGGCAAACGTTTACTGTGCATGCGATTAGATGAGTGTTGAAATATGAGAAGCGCGTGTCTTCGCTCAGTGCGGGTGTGTGGGGGCGGTGGGGGGGGGAGTGGTGGCGGGGGTGGGGGTGGGGCTTTATGTAAGATGCCACCCATAAGGGTCTTGTTGGAGTGGGGTGGTGAGGGCGTAGTCAGGTTGAATCGTAGGCTGTCGGGAGAGAGAATTCTGGGGGAAAAGGGGAGGGCGTCACACCCGATATGGCTGAGGTCAATGTGATCCCGGAAGATCCCGGATGATGGATTAGCTTGATGAGTGACGTCATGACCGACTGGCGGCTGAATGGCCGGAAGTGGAGGCTTCGTCTGTCTGTCACGTGACACGAGGGAAGAGTGTTAAAGATTTTCGAGCCAAATGCGAATAACCCGTTGTAAAGTTGGTTGGCGACATAAGATTTTTTTTATTGCATGATGTACCAGGGGTACAAGGAAATACCAAAAAATTAATTGCAGGAAAAAATCCGTGTTCATTTGTTTTGTGTGCTTTTAATGACAAAAATACCAATATTCACAATTATTACATTTGTGTAGCATTACATAACTAAATCTTCCCCACTGTCTAAATACCAACGGTGACCTTTCCATTTTTTTTCTATAAATGCAATCTTAGGGGCCTATTCTGACACATTGTTGACTATGAAATCAATATCTGTGGTGGAAGTGAATAGCCGCTTTTATCTTTAAACAAGCAACAATGAGCAGAACTTTACTGGGGGGCTATCTCGATAGCTCAGTGGGTTAGAGAGCTCGCCTTGAGTGCTCTGGTCACCTGAGAGTCTAACGGCACGTGGGTCGGTGGTTCGAGCCCCGCTGTGGCCATGTCTGTGTGGTCACAGGATAAAGATCCCATGTCCTTCTTCGTAAAGAGTAGGGGGTTACCCCCGGGGACATGGCTCCACTCTTCCTTCCTTGACATCATTGACGTGATATGACCAAAAGTGGTTAAAACGTCCTGAATATACAACCAACCAGAACTTTACTGCCACTTTTATCTTTGGAAGCTACCGAGATTCTTGCATGAACCGCGCCATGTTAGGAGGTTCACAGGGAAAGGGGAAGGTTGTGACACTGGATGAATCTCGTCACAGTGTAGGCCGTATTCATAATCTCCACTTGGGCTACGCAGCTAGACTTAGCGGTAAGTGGAGGATTTGTCGAGCGATTCTCGGGTTCAAAATACATAAGTAGTCCCCCAACAAGTGGATTTTCTTACTTAGGAAAGTGCTAAAATTATGTTTCTTAATAATAAACTTCACCATAACGAGCTGGTGAAGCTAAGACGAAACTGCACTTTTCGTGCGTAAATTACGAGGGGATTATGAATACGGCCCCTGGGGCCATAATTCGGCATAACGAGGGGATTCGTAATCCCCTCGTAATTTACGCACGAAAAGTGCATTCTCGTCTTAGCCTCACCAGCTCGTTGTGGTGGTGCTCATGATTAAGACATCCTCTTTAAGATAATTTTGGCGGTTTCTTAATTCAGAAAATCCACTTCTTGGGTGACTACTTATGTATTTTGAAGCCGATAATCGCCCGACAAACTGTGGTCTGGTGTCATGGCCGTCACTGTGGTCTGCTATCATAGTCGTCACTGTGGTCTGGTGTCATGGCCGTCCCTGTGGTCGGCTGTCATGGCCGTCACTGTGGTCTGGTGTCATGGCCGTCACTGTGGTCTGGTGTCATGGCCGTCCCTGTGGTCGGGTGTCATGGCCGTCCCTGTGGTTGGCTGTCATGACCGTCACTGTGGTCTGGTGTCATGGCCGTCACTGTGGTCTGGTGTCATGACCGTCACTGTGGTCGGGTGTCATGGCCGTCCCTGTGGTTGGCTGTCATGACCGTCACTGTGGTCGGGTGTCATGGCCGTCACTGTGGTCTGGTGTCATGGCCGTCACTGTGGTCTGGTGTCATGGCCGTCACTGTGGTCTGGTGTCATGGCCGTTACTGTGGTCGGCTGTCATGGCCGTCACTGTGGTCTGCTCTCATGGCCGTCACTGTGGTCGGGTGTCATGGCCGTCACTGTGGTCTGGTGTCATGGCCGTCACTGTGGTCTGCTGTCATGGCCGTCACTGTGGTCGGGTGTCATGGCCGTCACTGTGGTCGGGTGTCATGGCCGTCACTGTGGTCGGGTGTCATGGCCGTCACTGTGGTCGGGTGTCATGGCTGTCACTGTGGTCGGGTGTCATGGCCGTCACTGTGGTCTGCTGTCATGGCCGTCACTGTGGTCTGGTGTCATGGCCGTCACTGTGGTCGGGTGTCATGGCCGTCACTGTGGTCTGGTGTCATGGCCGTCACTGTGGTCGGGTGTCATGGCCGTCACTGTGGTCTGCTGTTATGGCCGTCACTGTGGTCTGGTGTCATGGCCGTCACTCTGGTCTGGTGTCATGGCCATCACTGTGGTCCGGTGTCATGGCCGTCACTGTGGTCGGGTGTCATGGCCGTCACTGTGGTCTGGTGTCATGACCGCCACTGTGGTCTGGTGTCATGGCCATCACTGTGGTCTGGTGTCATGGCCGCCACTGTGGTCTGGTGTCATGGCCATCACTGTGGTCTGGTGTCATGGCCGTCACTGTGGTCTGGTGTCATGGCCGTCACTGTGGTCTGGTGTCATGGCCGTCACTGTGGTCTGGTGTCATGGCCGTCACTGTGGTCTGGTGTCATGGCCGTCACTGTGGTCGGGTGTCATGGCCGTCCCTGTGGTCGGGTGTCATGGCCGTCATTGTGGTCTGGTGTCATGACCGTCACTGTGGTCTGGTGTCATGGCCGTCACTGTGGTCTGGTGTCATGGCCGTCCCTGTGGTCGGGTGTCATGGCCGTCCCTGTGGTCTGGTGTCATGGCCGTCACTGTGGTCGGGTGTCATGGCCGTCCCTGTGGTCGGGTGTCATGGCCGTCCCTGTGGTCGGGTGTCATGGCCGTCACTGTGGTCGGGTGTCATGGCCGTCACTGTGGTCTGCTGTCATGGCCGTCACTGTGGTCTGGTGTCATGGCCGCCACTGTGGTCTGCTATCATAGTCGTCACTGTGGTCTGGTGTCATGGCCGTCACTGTGGTCTGGTGTCATGGCCGTCACTCTGGTCTGGTGTCATGGCCGTCACTGTGGTCTGGTGTCATGGCCGTCACTGTGGTCTGGTGTCATGGCCGTCACTGTGGTCTGGTGTCATGGCCGTCCCTGTGGTCGGGTGTCATGGCCGTCACTGTGGTCTGGTGTCATGACCGTCACTGTGGTCTGGTGTCATGGCCGTCACTGTGGTCTGCTCTCGTGGCCGTCACTGTGGTCTAGTGTCATGGCCGTCACTGTGGTCTGGTGTCATGGCCGTCACTGTGGTCTGGTGTCATGGCCGTCACTGTGGTCTGGTGTCATGGCCGTCACTGTGGTCGGGTGTCATGGCCGTCCCTGTGGTCGGGTGTCATGGCCGTCACTGTGGTCTGGTCTCATGACCGTCACTGTGGTCGGGTGTCATGACCGTCGCTGTGGTCGGGTGTCATGGCCGTCACTGTGGTCTGGTGTCATGACCGTCACTGTGGTCTGGTGTCATGGCCATCACTGTGCTCTGGTGTCATGGCCGTCACTGTGGTCTGGTGTCATGGCCATCACTGTGGTCTGGTGTCATGGCCGTCACCGTGGTCTGGTGTCATGGCCGTCACTGTGGTCTGGTGTCATGGCCGTCACTGTGGTCTGCTGTCATGGCCGTCACTGTGGTCTAGTGTCATGGCCGTCACTGTGGTCTGGTGTCATGGCCGTCACTGTGGTCTGGTGTCATGGCCGTCACTGTGGTCTGGTGTCATGGCCGTCACTGTGGTCGGGTGTCATGGCCGTCCCTGTGGTCGGGTGTCATGGCCGTCACTGTGGTCTGGTGTCATGACCGCCACTGTGGTCTGGTGTCATGGCCATCACTGTGGTCTGGTGTCATGGCCGCCACTGTGGTCTGGTGTCATGGCCATCACTGTGGTCTGGTGTCATGGCCGTCACTGTGGTCTGGTGTCATGGCCGTCACTGTGGTCTGGTGTCATGGCCGTCACTGTGGTCTGGTGTCATGGCCGTCACTGTGGTCTGGTGTCATGGCCGTCACTGTGGTCGGGTGTCATGGCCGTCCCTGTGGTCGGGTGTCATGGCCGTCATTGTGGTCTGGTGTCATGACCGTCACTGTGGTCTGGTGTCATGGCCGTCACTGTGGTCTGGTGTCATGGCCGTCCCTGTGGTCGGGTGTCATGGCCGTCCCTGTGGTCTGGTGTCATGGCCGTCACTGTGGTCGGGTGTCATGGCCGTCCCTGTGGTCGGGTGTCATGGCCGTCCCTGTGGTCGGGTGTCATGGCCGTCACTGTGGTCGGGTGTCATGGCCGTCACTGTGGTCTGCTGTCATGGCCGTCACTGTGGTCTGGTGTCATGGCCGCCACTGTGGTCTGCTATCATAGTCGTCACTGTGGTCTGGTGTCATGGCCGTCACTGTGGTCTGGTGTCATGGCCGTCACTGTGGTCTGGTGTCATGGCCGTCACTGTGGTCTGGTGTCATGGCCGTCACTGTGGTCTGGTGTCATGGCCGTCACTGTGGTCTGGTGTCATGGCCGTCCCTGTGGTCGGGTGTCATGGCCGTCACTGTGGTCTGGTGTCATGACCGTCACTGTGGTCTGGTGTCATGGCCGTCACTGTGGTCTGCTCTCGTGGCCGTCACTGTGGTCTAGTGTCATGGCCGTCACTGTGGTCTGGTGTCATGGCCGTCACTGTGGTCTGGTGTCATGGCCGTCACTGTGGTCTGGTGTCATGGCCGTCACTGTGGTCGGGTGTCATGGCCGTCCCTGTGGTCGGGTGTCATGGCCGTCACTGTGGTCTGGTCTCATGACCGTCACTGTGGTCGGGTGTCATGACCGTCGCTGTGGTCGGGTGTCATGGCCGTCACTGTGGTCTGGTGTCATGACCGTCACTGTGGTCTGGTGTCATGGCCATCACTGTGCTCTGGTGTCATGGCCGTCACTGTGGTCTGGTGTCATGGCCATCACTGTGGTCTGGTGTCATGGCCGTCACCGTGGTCTGGTGTCATGGCCGTCACTGTGGTCTAGTGTCATGGCCGTCACTGTGGTCTGGTGTCATAGCCGTCACTGTGGTCTGGTGTCATGGCCGTCACTGTGGTCGGGTGTCATGGCCGTCCCTGTGGTCGGGTGTCATGGCCGTCACTGTGGTCTGGTGTCATGACCGTCACTGTGGTCTGGTGTCATGGCCGTCACTGTGGTCTGCTGTCATGGCCGTCACTGTGGTCTAGTGTCATGGCCGTCACTGTGGTCTGGTGTCATGGCCGTCACTGTGGTCTGGTGTCATGGCCGTCACTGTGGTCTGGTGTCATGGCCGTCACTGTGGTCGGGTGTCATGGCCGTCCCTGTGGTCGGGTGTCATGGCCGTCACTGTGGTCTGGTGTCATGACCGTCACTGTGGTCTGGTGTCATGACCGTCGCTGTGGTCTGCTGTCATGGCCGTCACTGTGGTCTAGTGTCATGGCCGTCACTGTGGTCTGGTGTCATGGCCGTCACTGTGGTCTGGTGTCATGGCCGTCACTGTGGTCTGGTGTCATGGCCGTCACTGTGGTCTGGTGTCATGGCCGTCACTGTGGTCGGGTGTCATAGCCGTCCCTGTGGTCGGGTGTCATGGCCGTCACTGTGGTCTGGTGTCATGACCGTCACTGTGGTCTGGTGTCATGGCCGTCACTGTGGTCTGGTGTCATGGCCGTCACTGTGGTCTGGTGTCATGGCCGTCACTGTGGTCGGGTGTCATGGCCGTCACTGTGGTCGGGTGTCATGGCCGTCACTGTGGTCTGGTGTCATGGCCGTCACTGTGGTCGGGTGTCAGTTGGGTAGACTGTGGGCCCCTCAGGGAGACGTTATGATGTGTTTGATAACTGGGTTGATCTCTGGCTCAATCTCTGGATATATGAGATACTCCCAACAGTGGATGAGCCTGAATACTCCGTATATATAAACATAAATAAGCTGCAATCCAGTCTTGTACTCCCTTCTTTTTGCGTGGTTAATATGAGACCACGCTGCAGGCCGTACTCTATAGAATGACGGCTCTGCCCCAGCCCCCCCCCCCACCCCCTCCTAACCCCTGTAGATACACCCATACATTCAGGAAGTGTGTGTTTCTGCCGCCGTGGCGCCGTCTGGGTTGACGTGGGAGGTGCGGTACTGCTGGCTACTTGTGGATCTGGCCTTTTCCCACCCCGTAACCCCCCGTGTCTAGGCGAGAGAGAGAACGCTGTCAGTCGCCATGGTAACCGTACCCTCAGACACCTCTAGTCTCGAGCTCGCTCCGCTAAACATTGCACTCTGGCCGGCCCAGTTTTATTGTCGTTTACCTTCCCGCCGCATGGGGGCGCTCAATGTCTTGTCATGGCGGAGCGAGCAGGGAAGTGTTATCGCGGCCAGGGAAGTTGGATACAGCTCCGAAAAGACAGGTTCCGAGGACTGACGCCGCCGTTACAGTGCGCACTGAGACCGGGTATCACTTGGTAAACGGCCGCCTTGTTAGCCCGGGCAGATAGCGCCCTAATGCTGTCGGAGGAGGCGGGGAGGAGGGGAGGGGTTCTGGGGGTGGTGGAGGAGGAGGGCGGGGGGGGGGGTTCTGGGGGAGGTGGAGGAGGTGGTGGTAGGGGGGGGGGGTTATGAGGGCGGTGGAGGCTGGAGAGAGGGGGGTCGGGGGGAGGGGGGGGGGGGCACCTTGGACTTCTATACTGTTTCGCAGCTCATGTTTTTATTGTCTGTTTCCTATTGACAGTTCACTAACAAGTAACTCCGTGCCTCGTACATAAGCCATGTGCAGCCGCCTAACCTGGCCCTCCCCCCTCCCCACCACCCCTCCCCCGTCCACACTACTCGTCCTGCCCCTGACTCTCCACCCCTCCTCTCCACACCGCTCACCCCCCCCCCCCCCCACCCTACTCCCATTCTACCGATGGTATATCTAGTTTCCGTCGTTTGCCGCCGGTATCTCCCGGAGAGTAGGGGACTGTTAGGCTGTGCTGTCGCTGTTCTCATACTGATCGTCAGGGTCGGTCGTCTGTCTGTCGTCTGTGGTAGCTGTCCATCAGCGGTACTTGTAGCTGTAATCTATTGTTCTGCTAGCTGGAATCGATTTGTCTAGTAGCGGTCCATCGGCTGTTCTTGTAGCTGTCCATCAGCGGTACTTGTGCCTGTAATCTATTGTTCTGCTAGCTGGAATCGATTTGTCTAGTAGCGGTCCAGCGGCTGTTCTTGTAGCTGTCCATCAGCGGTACTTGTGCCTGTAATCTATTGTTCCGCTAGCTGGAATCGATTTGTCTAGTAGCGGTCCATCCTCTGTTCTTGTAGCTGTCCATCAGCGGTACTTGTGCCTGTATTCTATTGTTCTGCTAGCTGGAATCGATTTGTCTAGTAGCGGTCCATCGGCTGTTCTTGTAGCTGTCCATCAGCGGTACTTGTGCCTGTAATCTATTGTTCTGCTAGCTGGAATCGATTTGTCTAGTAGCTGTCCATCAGCGGTACTTGTAGCTGTAATCTATTGTTCTGCTAGCTGGAATCGATTTGTCTAGTAGCGGTCCAGCGGCTGTTCTTGTAGCTGTCCATCAGCGGTACTTGTGCCTGTAATCTATTGTTCCGCTAGCTGGAATCGATTTGTCTAGTAGCGGTCCATCCTCTGTTCTTGTAGCTGTCCATCAGCGGTACTTGTGCCTGTATTCTATTGTTCTGCTAGCTGGAATCGATTTGTCTAGTAGCGGTCCATCGGCTGTTCTTGTAGCTGTCCATCAGCGGTACTTGTGCCTGTAATCTATTGTTCTGCTAGCTGGAATCGATTTGTCTAGTAGCTGTCCATCAGCGGTACTTGTAGCTGTAATCTATTGTTCTGCTAGCTGGAATCGATTTGTCTAGTAGCGGTCCAGCGGCTGTTCTTGTAGCTGTCCATCAGCGGTACTTGTGCCTGTAATCTATTGTTCCGCTAGCTGGAATCGATTTGTCTAGTAGCGGTCCATCCTCTGTTCTTGTAGCTGTCCATCAGCGGTACTTGTGCCTGTATTCTATTGTTCTGCTAGCTGGAATCGATTTGTCTAGTAGCGGTCCAGCGGCTGTTCTTGTAGCTGTCCATCAGCGGTACTTGTGCCTGTAATCTATTGTTCTGCTAGCTGGAATCGATTTGTCTAGTAGCTGTCCATCAGCGGTACTTGTAGCTGTAATCTATTGTTCTGCTAGCTGGAATCGATTTGTCTAGTAGCGGTCCATCGGCTGTTCTTGTAGCTGTCCATCAGCGGTACTTGTGCCTGTAATCTATTGTTCTGCTAGCTGGAATCGATTTGTCTAGTAGCGGTCCAGCGGCTGTTCTTGTAGCTGTCCATCAGCGGTACTTGTGCCTGTAATCTATTGTTCTGCTAGCTGGAATGGATTTGTCTAGTAGCTTCCATCAGCTGTTCCTGTAGCTGTCCATCAGCGGTACTTGTAGCTGTAATCTATTGTTCTGCTAGCTGGAATGGATTTGTCTAGTAGCGGTCCAGCGGCTGTTCTTGTAGCTGTCCATCAGCGGTACTTGTGCCTGTAATCTATTGTTCTGCTAGCTGGAATCGATTTGTCTAGTAGCGGTCCAGCGGCTGTTCTTGTAGCTGTCCATCAGCGGTACTTGTGCCTGTAATCTATTGTTCTGCTAGCTGGAATGGATTTGTCTAGTAGCGGTCCATCGGCTGTTCTTGTAGCTGTCCATCAGCGGTACTTGTGCCTGTAATCTATTGTTCTGCTAGCTGGAATCGATTTGTCTAGTAGCGGTCCATCGGCTGTTCTTGTAGCTGTCCATCAGCGGTACTTGTGCCTGTAATCTATTGTTCTGCTAGCTGGAATCGATTTGTCTAGTAGCGGTCCATCGGCTGTTCTTGTAGCTGTCCATCAGCGGTACTTGTGCCTGTAATCTATTGTTCTGCTAGCTGGAATCGATTTGTCTAGTAGCGGTCCATCGGCTGTTCTTGTAGCTGTCCATCAGCGGTACTTGTGCCTGTAATCTATTGTTCTGCTAGCTGGAATCGATTTGTCTAGTAGCGGTCCATCGGCTGTTCTTGTAGCTGTCCATCAGCGGTACTTGTGCCTGTAATCTATTGTTCTGCTAGCTGGAATCGATTTGTCTAGTAGCGGTCCATCGGCTGTTCTTGTAGCTGTCCATCAGCGGTACTTGTGCCTGTAATCTATTGTTCTGCTAGCTGGAATCGATTTGTCTAGTAGCGGTCCATCGGCTGTTCTTGTAGCTGTCCATCAGCGGTACTTGTGCCTGTAATCTATTGTTCTGCTAGCTGGAATCGATTTGTCTAGTAGCGGTCCATCGGCTGTTCTTGTAGCTGTCCATCAGCGGTACTTGCAGCTGTAATCTATTGTTCTGCTAGCTGGAATCGATTTGTCTAGTAGCGGTCCAGCGGCTGTTCTTGTAGCTGTCCATCAGCGGTACTTGTGCCTGTAATCTATTGTTCTGCTAGCTGGAATCGATTTGTCTAGTAGCGGTCCATCGGCTGTTCTTGTAGCTGTCCATCAGCGGTACTTGTGCCTGTAGTCTATTGTTCTGCTAGCTGGAATCGATTTGTCTAGTAGCGGTCCAGCGGCTGTTCTTGTAGCTGTCCATCAGCGGTACTTGTGCCTGTAATCTATTGTTCTGCTAGCTGGAATCGATTTGTCTAGTAGCCGTCCATCGGCTGTTCTTGTAGCTGTCCATCAGCGGTACTTGTGCCTGTAATCTATTGTTCTGCTAGCTGGAATCGATTTGTCTAGTAGCGGTCCATCGGCTGTTCCTGTAGCTGTCCATCAGCGGTACTTGTAGCTGTAATCTATTGTTCTGCTAGCTGGAATCGATTTGTCTAGTAGCGGTCCAGCGGCTGTTATTGTAGCTGTCCGTCAGCGGTACTTGTGCCTGTAATCTATTGTTCTGCTAGCTGGAATCGATTTGTCTAGTAGCGGTCCATCGGCTGTTCTTGTAGCTGTCCATCAGCGGTACTTGTGCCTGTAATCTATTGTTCTGCTAGCTGGAATCGATTTGTCTAGTAGCGGTCCATCGGCTGTTCTTGTAGCTGTCCATCAGCGGTACTTGTAGCTGTAATCTATTGTTCTGCTAGCTGGAATCGATTTGTCTAGTAGCTGTCCATCAGCTGTTCCTGTAGCTGTCCATCAGCGGTACTTGTAGCTGTAATCTATTGTTCTGCTAGCTGGAATCGATTTGTCTAGTAGCGGTCCAGCGGCTGTTCTTGTAGCTGTCCATCAGCGGTACTTGTGCCTGTAGTCTATTGTTCTGCTAGCTGGAATCGATTTGTCTAGTAGCGGTCCATCGGCTGTTCTTGTAGCTGTCCATCAGCGGTACTTGTGCCTGTAATCTATTGTTCTGCTAGCTGGAATCGATTTGTCTAGTAGCGGTCCAGCGGCTGTTCTTGTAGCTGTCCATCAGCGGTACTTGTGCCTGTAATCTATTGTTCTGCTAGCTGGAATCGATTTGTCTAGTAGCGGTCCATCGGCTGTTCTTGTAGCTGTCCATCAGCGGTACTTGTAGCTGTAATCTATTGTTCTGCTAGCTGGAATCGATTTGTCTAGTAGCGGTCCATCGGCTGTTCTTGTAGCTGTCCGTCAGCGGTACTTGTGCCTGTAATCTATTGTTCTGCTAGCTGGAATCGATTTGTCTAGTAGCGGTCCATCGGCTGTTCCTGTAGCTGTCCATCAGCGGTACTTGTGCCTGTAATCTATTGTTCTGCTAGCTGGAATCGATTTGTCTAGTAGCGGTCCATCGGCTGTTCTTGTAGCTGTCCATCAGCGGTACTTGTGCCTGTAATCTATTGTTCTGCTAGCTGGAATCGATTTGTCTAGTAGCGGTCCAGCGGCTGTTCTTGTAGCTGTCCATCAGCGGTACTTGTGCCTGTAATCTATTGTTCTGCTAGCTGGAATCGATTTGTCTAGTAGCGGTCCATCGGCTGTTCTTGTAGCTGTCCATCAGCGGTACTTGTAGCTGTAATCTATTGTTCTGCTAGCTGGAATCGATTTGTCTAGTAGCGGTCCAGCGGCTGTTCTTGTAGCTGTCCGTCAGCGGTACTTGTGCCTGTAATCTATTGTTCTGCTAGCTGGAATCGATTTGTCTAGTAGCGGTCCATCGGCTGTTCTTGTAGCTGTCCATCAGCGGTACTTGTGCCTGTAATCTATTGTTCTGCTAGCTGGAATCGATTTGTCTAGTAGCGGTCCATCGGCTGTTCCTGTAGCTGTCCATCAGCGGTACTTGTGCCTGTAATCTATTGTTCTGCTAGCTGGAATCGATTTGTCTAGTAGCGGTCCATCGGCTGTTCTTGTAGCTGTCCATCAGCGGTACTTGTGCCTGTAATCTATTGTTCTGCTAGCTGGAATCGATTTGTCTAGTAGCGGTCCATCGGCTGTTCTTGTAGCTGTCCATCAGCGGTACTTGTGCCTGTAATCTATTGTTCTGCTAGCTGGAATCGATTTGTCTAGTAGCGGTCCATCGGCTGTTCTTGTAGCTGTCCATCAGCGGTACTTGTAGCTGTAATCTATTGTTCTGCTAGCTGGAATCGATTTGTCTAGTAGCGGTCCAGCGGCTGTTCTTGTAGCTGTCCGTCAGCGGTACTTGTGCCTGTAATCTATTGTTCTGCTAGCTGGAATCGATTTGTCTAGTAGCGGTCCATCGGCTTTTCTTGTAGCTGTCCATCAGCGGTACTTGTGCCTGTAATCTATTGTTCTGCTAGCTGGAATCGATTTGTCTAGTAGCGGTCCATCGGCTGTTCTTGTAGCTGTCCATCAGCGGTACTTGTAGCTGTAATCTATTGTTCTGCTAGCTGGAATCGATTTGTCTAGTAGCTGTCCATCAGCTGTTCCTGTAGCTGTCCATCAGCGGTACTTGTAGCTGTAATCTATTGTTCTGCTAGCTGGAATCGATTTGTCTAGTAGCGGTCCAGCGGCTGTTCTTGTAGCTGTCCATCAGCGGTACTTGTGCCTGTAGTCTATTGTTCTGCTAGCTGGAATCGATTTGTCTAGTAGCGGTCCATCGGCTGTTCTTGTAGCTGTCCATCAGCGGTATTTGTGCCTGTAATCTATTGTTCTGCTAGTTGGAATCGATTTGTCTAGTAGCGGTCCAGCGGCTGTTCTTGTAGCTGTCCATCAGCGGTACTTGTGCCTGTAATCTATTGTTCTGCTAGCTGGAATCGATTTGTCTAGTAGCTGTCCATCAGCTGTTCCTGTAGCTGTCCATCAGCGGTACTTGTAGCTGTAATCTATTGTTCTGCTAGCTGGAATGGATTTGTCTAGTAGCGGTCCAGCGGCTGTTCTTGTAGCTGTCCATCAGCGGTACTTGTGCCTGTAATCTATTGTTCTGCTAGCTGGAATCGATTTGTCTAGTAGCGGTCCATCGGCTGTTCTTGTAGCTGTCCATCAGCGGTACTTGTGCCTGTAATCTATTGTTCTGCTAGCTGGAATCGATTTGTCTAGTAGCGGTCCATCGGCTGTTCTTGTAGCTGTCCATCAGCGGTACTTGTGCCTGTAATCTATTGTTCTGCTAGCTGGAATCGATTTGTCTAGTAGCGGTCCATCGGCTGTTCTTGTAGCTGTCCATCGGCTGTTCTTGTAACGGTCCATCGGCTGTTCTTGTAAAGGTCCATCGGTTGTTCTTGTAGCTGTCCATCAGCTGTTCTTGTAGCTGTCCATCGGCTGTTCTTGTAGCTGTCCATCGGCTGTTCTTGTAACGGTCCATCGGCTGTTCTTGTAACGGTCCTTCGGTTGTTCTTGTGGCTGTTCATCGGCTGTTCTTGTAGCTGTCCATCGGCTGTTCTTGTAGCTGTTCATCGCCTGTTCTTGTAGCTTCCATCGGCTGTTCTTGTAACGGTCCATCGGCTGTTCTTGTAACGGTCCATCGGTTGTTCTTGTAGCTGTTCATCGGCTGTTCTTGTAGCTGTTCATCGGCTGTTCTTGTAGCTGTTCATCGGCTGTTCTTGTAGCTGTCCATCAGCTGTTCTTGTAGCTGTCCATCGGCTGTTCTTGTAACGGTCCATCAGCTGTTCTTGTGTCTGTCATCTATTGTTCTGCTAGCTGGAATCGATTTGTCTAGTAGCGGTCCACCGGCTGTTCTTGTAGCTGCCCATCGTCTGTTCTTGTAGCTGTCCATCAGCTGTTCTTGTAACTGTCCATCGGCTGTTCTTGTAACTGTCCATCGGCTGTTCTTGTAGCGGTCCAGCGGCTGTTCTTGTAGCTGTCCATCAGCTGTTCTTGTAGCTGTCCATCGGCTGTTCTTGTAGCTGTCATCTATTGTTCTGCCAGCTGGAATCGATTTGTCTAGCAGCGGTCCATCGGCTGTTCTTGTAACGGTCCATCGGCTGTTCTTGTAGCTTCCATCGGCTGTTCTTGTAGTTGTCCATCGTCTGTTCTTGTAGCTGTCCATCAGCTGTTCTTGTAGCTGTCCATCGGCTGTTCTTGTAGCTGTCCATCGGCTGTTCTTGTAGCTTCCATCGGCTGTTCTTGTAGCTGTCCATCAGCCGTTCTTGTAGCGGTTCATAAGCTGTTCTTGTAGCTGTCCATCAGCTGTTCTTGTAGCTGTCCATCGGCTGTTCTTGTAACGGTCCATCGGCTGTTCTTGTAGCTATCCATCGGCTGTTCTGGTAGCTGTCCATCGGCTGTTCTTGTAGCTGTCCATCGGCTGTTCTTGTAGCGGTCCATCAGCTGTTCTTGTAGGGGTCCATAAGCTGTTCTTGTAGCTGTCCATCGGCTGTTCTTGTAACGGTCCATCGGCTGTTCTTGTAACGGTCCATCGGCTGTTCTTGTAGCGGTCCATCGGCTGTTCTTGTAGCTGTCCATCGGCTGTTCTTGTAGCTGTCCATCGGCTGTTCTTGTAGCTGTCATCTATTGTTCTGCCAGCTGGAATCGATTTGTCTAGTAGCGGTCCATCGGCTGTTCTTGTAACGGTCCATCGGCTGTTCTTGTTGCTGTCCATCAGCTGTTCTTGTAGCTGTCCATCGGTTGTTCTTGTAGCTGTCCATCGGCTGTTCTTGTAACTGTCCATCGGCTGTTCTTGTAGCGGTCCAGCGACTGTTCTTGTAGCTGTCCATCAGCTGTTCTTGTAGCTGTCCATCGGCTGTTCTTGTAGCTGTCATGTATTGTTCTGCCAGCTGGAATCGATTTGTCTAGTAGCGGTCCATCGGCTGTTCTTGTAACGGTCCATCGGCTGTTCTTGTAGCTTCCATCGGCTGTTCTTGTAGCTGTCCATCGTCTGTTCTTGTAGCTGTTCATCAGCTGTTCTTGTAGCTGTCCATCGGATGTTCTTGTAGCTGTCCATCGGCTGTTCTTGTAGCTTCCATCGGCTGTTCTTGTAGCTGTCCATCAGCTGTTCTTGTAGCGGTCCATAAGCTGTTCTTGTAGCTGTCCATCGGCTGTTCTTGTAGCTGTCCATCAGCTGTTCTTGTAGCGGTCCATAAGCTGTTCTTGTAACGGTCCATCGGCTGTTCTTGTAGCTGTCCATCGGCTGTTCTTGTAGATGTCCATCGGCTGTTCTTGTAGCTGTCCATCGGCTGTTCTTGTAGCGGTCCATCAGCTGTTCTTGTAGGGGTCCATAAGCTGTTCTTGTAGCTGTCCATCGGCTGTTCTTGTAGCTGTCCATCGGCTGTTCTTGTAACGGTCCATCGGCTGTTCTTGTAGCTGTCCATCAGCTGTTCTTTAGCTGTCCATCGGGTGTTCTTGTAACGGTCCATAAGCTGTTCTTGTAACGGTCCATCGGCTGTTCTTGTAGCTGTCCATCGGCCGTTCTTGTAGCTTCCATCGGCTGTTCTTGTAGCTGTCCATCAGCTGTTCTTGTAGCTGTCCATCAGCTGTTCTTGTAGCGGTCCATAAGCTGTTCTTGTAGCTGTCCATCGGCTGTTCTTGTAGCTGTCCATCGGCTGTTCTTGTAACGGTCCATCGGCTGTTCTTGTAGCTGTCCATCGGCTGTTCTTGTAGCTGTCCATCGGCTGTTCTTGTAGCTGTCCATCGGCTGTTCTTGTAGCGGTCCATCAGCTGTTCTTGTAGGGGTCCATAAGCTGTTCTTGTAGCTGTCCATCGGCTGTTCTTGTAGCTGTCCATCGGCTGTTCTTGTAGCTGTCTATCGGCTGTTCTTGTAACTGTCCATCGGCTGTTCTTGTAGCTGTCCATCGGCTGTTCTTGTAGCGGTCCATCAGCTGTTCTTGTAACGGTCCATAAGCTGTTCTTGTAACGGCCCATCGGCTGTTCTTGTAGCTGTCCATCGGCTGTTCTTGTAGCTTCCATCGGCTGTTCTTGTAGCTGTCCATCAGCTGTTCTTGTAGCGGTCCATAAGCTGTTCTTGTAGCTGTCCATCGGCTGTTCTTGTAGCTGTCCATCGGCTGTTCTTGTAACGGTCCATCGGCTGTTCTTGTAGCTGGCCGTCGGCTGTTCTTGTAGCTGTCCATCGGCTGTTCTTGTAGCTGTTCATCGGCTGTTCTTGTAGCGGTCCATCGGCTGTTCTTGTAACGGTCCGTCGGCTGTTCTTGTAGCTGTCAATCGGCTGTTCTTGTAGCTGTTCATCGGCTGTTCTTGTAGCGGTCCATCGGCTGTTCTTGTAGCGGTCCATCGGCTGTTCTTGTAGCGGTCCATCAGCTGTTCTTGTAGCTGTCCATCGGCTGTTCTTGTAGCTGTCCATCGGCTGTTCTTGTAGCTGTCCATCGGCTGTTCTTGTAGCTTTCCATCGGCTGTTCTTGTAGATGTCCATCGGCTGTTCTTGTAGCGGTCCATCGGCTGTTCTTGTAACGGTCCGTCGGCTGTTCTTGTAGCTGTCAATCGGCTGTTCTTGTAGCTGTTCATCGGCTGTTCTTGTAGCGGTCCATCGGCTGTTCTTGTAGCGGTCCATCGGCTGTTCTTGTAGCGGTCCATCAGCTGTTCTTGTAGCTGTCCATCGGCTGTTCTTGTAGCTGTCCATCGGCTGTTCTTGTAGCTGTCCATCGGCTGTTCTTGTAGCTTTCCATCGGCTGTTCTTGTAGATGTCCATCGGCTGTTCTTGTAGCGGTCCATCGGCTATTCTTGTAGCGGTCCATCAGCTGTTCTTGTAGCTGTCCATCGGCTGTTCTTGTAACGGTCCATCGGCTGTTCTTGTAGCTGTCCATCGGCTGTTCTTGTAACGGGCCATCGGCTGTTCTTGTAGCTGTCCATCGGCTGTCCTTGCAGCTGTCCATCGGCTGTTCTTGTAACGGTCCATCGGCTGTTCTTGTAACGGTCCATCGGCTGTTCATGTTCACTTCTTCAATGGTCTTCCAGCCGTCCACTAGAGGCGCCATTTGGCTCCTCGCGTGATGTACATGGCAGGAATCTTTATAGTCCCGGTCCATGACCGCCATAGCATCGCGGGGCGCCCCCTGTGGTTACCGCACGGGGCAGGCGAGAGAGCGAAATGGTATTATTACGTGTTGGGTCTGTCGGGTGTCAGTCGGCGCCAGGCTGGTGCCGTAGCCTCCCTCCCCCCCGCGCCAGGCTGGTGCCCCAGCCTCTAACCCCACGCCAGGCTGGAACGCATGTTTATTTCGACGCTATTGACTGACCAACCCTCCGCACTCGGCCGGCAGAGGGAGCCCGTTCCTCATATCATCTCTGCTCCACGTAACTGCCACGAGTTTGACCTCAACGGGGCTGACGTCACCCATGATTTCAAGGATCGTTTAGGTTACATTTTGCATTTTTGATGCACAATTAGAACATTTTAGACATTCCGTTGCCGTACAATCACAGTGGAAAGGTTAAACTTAACAAATTATTTCAAAATTTGTCATTAACAAGTTCAAGACGCTTCACGCCTTTGACCTTGATCGACCTAATTCAACATAATTCGAAAGTTGGTTGGTTATTCAGGACGCTTTAACCACTTTTGGTCCTATCGCGTCAAGGGGAGAATGAAGGGAGAGTGGAGCCATGTCCCCGGGGGTAACCCCTACTCTTTACGAGGAAAGACATGGGATCTTTATCCTGCGACCACACAGACCTGGCCACAGCGGGGCTCGAACTACCGATCCACGTGCCGTTAGGCTCTCGGGTGGCCAGTGCACTCAATGCGAGCGCTCTAGCCCACTAAGCTCCTCATAATTCGAAAGTAACATGGCTTCTAATTAGTCAAAATCGCCCGGTACGATACCTTTAGCACAGTACATGCTGAACAGTTGTGTAGTTGATGCAAAACGAATATATCTTCGATTATATTCATCTTCAATATTCACTTCTAACTCTTCTAACGGCACGTGGATCGATGGTTCGCGCCCCGCTGTGGCCATGTATGTGTGGTCGCAGGATAAAGATCCCATGTCCGTCCTTGCAAAGAGTAGGGGGTTACCCCCGGGGACATGGCTCCACTTTCCGGTCCTTCGGAAAGGAGCGCCCTCTGTCGGCAGATTGTGTCTAATTGTGTCTATATGTGCGTTTCCGGTTTGCCTCGACATTTGTCTAGATGTGTCTAGGGATGTATGTCTAATTGTATCGTCTAAATGGATGTCCCGGTGTCAGTTCATCGGAAACAACCTATTTCTTCCAGCCTTTGGGTCGCGTTGCTGACCACCGACTTTTAGAACTTATTAGTTCTTGTCGATGTCTTAAGTACGAAGCACTCTCCAGCGTGGACCGCTGGCTCCCCTGGCGGGAGTCCTGGTTCGCCAGGTATGTGTTTGATGGTCGCTGCCTCCTCGCTCCGTCCTCAGCTTGATCTCGTCGTGATCTCGTCCCAATCTCGTCCCGACCTCGTCCCGATCTCGCCTTGGTTTCGCCGTGAGCTCATCGAGATCTCGTCGTGGTCAGGTCGTGGTCTCGCGATATCGCGGTAATCCGACCTGCACGAGCTGAGTCACGTGGTGGCTGACGTCATTAAGTGGCCTTTGCTCTGGGCTGCAGGGCAGTGTCTGTTTGGGAATAAAGTCAGCATAATGATGTATTTTCGGATTGTATCGCGTGGAGAGGGTAAGGCACCAGCCAAGGTAGGGCACCAGCCACGGTAGGGCGCCAGCTAGGGCAGACTACCAGCCAGCGTAGGGCGCCAGCCAGGGTAAGGCATTAGCCAGGGTAGGGCACCAGTCAGCGTAGGGCACCAGCCAGGGTAGGGCATCAGCCAGGGTAGGGCACCAGTCAGCGTAGGGCACCAGCCAGGGTAGGACGCCAGCTAGGGCAAACCACCAACCAGCCAGCGTAGGGCACCAGCCAGGGTAGGGCACCAGCCAGGGTAGGGCACCAGTCAGGGTGGACCACCAGCCAGGTTATGGCACCAGCCAGGGTAGGGCACCAGCCAGGGCGGGGCACCAGCCAGGGTAGGGCACCAGCCAGGATATGGCACCAGCCAGGGTGGGGCACCAGCCAGGGTAGGGCACCAGTCAGGGCAGAGCTCCAGCCAGGGTGGGGCACCAGCCAGGGTGGGGTACCAGCCAGGGTGGGGCACCAGCCAGGGTAAGACACCAGCTAGGGTAAGGCACCAGCCAGGGTACCAGCTCGGGCACCAGCCAGGGTACCAGCTCGGGACCAGCCTCATAACCAGCTCGTGCACCCGCCAGGGCACCAGCTCGGGCACCAGACAGGGTACCAGCTCGGGACCAGCCTCATAACCAGCTCGTGCACCCGCCAGGGCACCAGCTCGGGCACCAGACAGGGTACCAGCTCGGGACCAGCCTCATAACCAGCTCGTGCACCCTCCAGGGCACCAGCTCGGGCACCAGACAGAGTACCAGCTCGGGCACCAGACAGGGTACCAGCTCGTGCACCCGCCAGGGCACCAGCTCGGGCACCAGACAGGGTACCAGCTCGGGACCAGCCTCATAACCAGCTCGTGCACCCGCCAGGGCACCAGCTCGGGCACCAGCCAGGGTACCAGCTCGGGCACCAGACAGGGCACCAGCTCGGGCACCAGACAGGGTACCAGCTCGTGCACCCGCCAGGGCACCAGCTCGGGCACCAGACAGGGTACCAGCTCGGGACCAGCCTCATAACCAGCTCGTGCACCCGCCAGGGCACCAGCTCGGGCACCAGACAGGGTACCAGCTCGGGACCAGCCTCATAACCAGCTCGTGCACCCGCCAGGGCACCAGCTCGGGCACCAGACAGGGTACCAGCTCGGGACCAGCCTCATAACCAGCTCGGGCACCAGACAGGGTACCAGCTCGGGACCAGCCTCATAACCAGCTCGTGCACCCGCCAGGGCACCAGCTCGGGCACCAGTCAGGGTACCAGCTCGGGCACCAGACAGGGCACCAGCTCGGGCACCAGACAGGGCACCAGCTCGGGCACCAGACAGGGCACCAGCTCGGGCACCAGACAGGGCACCAGCTCGGGCACCAGACAGGGCACCAGCTCGGGACCAGCCTCATAACCAGCTCGTGCACCCGCCAGGGCACCAGCTCGGGCACCAGCCAGGGTACCAGCTCGGGCACCAGACAGGGCACCAGCTCGGGCACCAGACAGGGTACCAGCTCGGGACCAGCCTCATAACCAGCTCGTGCACCCGCCAGGGCACCAGCTCGGGCACCAGCCAGGGTACCAGCTCGGGCACCAGACAGGGCACCAGCTCGGGCACCAGACAGGGCACCAGACAGGGCACCAGCTCGGGCACCAGACAGGGCACCAGCTCGGGCACCAGACAGAGCACCAGCTCGGGCACCAGACAGGGTACCAGCTCGGGCACCAGACAGGGCACCAGCTCGGGCACCAGACAGGGCACCAGCTCGGGCACCAGACAGGGTACCAGCTCGTGCACCCGCCAGGGCACCAGGTCGGGCACCACCCAGGGTACCAGCTCGGGCACCAGACACACGCACAGGACGATCTGCGATTTTCAGCGGAGCTCCAAAACTGACGACCGGGCCGAGGATGAGGGTAAGAGGAAGGGGTGGGGGGTGGGGGGGGAGGGCATACGCTCGTAACAAGGGGCCACTGAGGCACGTCTGCCCCCTGAGCGTACCTCTTAGACACGCCCGCCCGTGTTGGTAGGCACTAGGCACCAGCTAGGGCGGGGCACCAGGTTGAAAAATGGCCGGAGATTGAAGCAGCGCGGCTCACTGACATCTGACACTAGTCGCCCGGTGGGGGCAGTCAGAGGGGGTGAAGGTGGGGGTGGTGGGGAGTGGGCTCTCAGCGGGGTGGCTCCTTGATGAAGAGGCGTCGCTATCGTGGGTCATCAACAACCAGCCACGTGACCCCCCACGTGACTCCGCTCTCAACGGGAGATCGGACGTAAGTTCTCCGAAGATCGAAGCGAAGCAGTCTCCACTGGCCGCCGAAGGACGTATATTTAGTTATTTGAGATTGCATAGCTTGAAGGTCCGGTAGTGGAGGGATGGGAAGGGGGGGCAGTGGTAGAGGGGAGAGTTGAGCTGACGTCTCATCGCGCTCCGCCGGATTTACCTGTCTATGTTTTGCTTGATGAGATAATAACGCCTGCCCTTAGGGGGGTGGGGGGGGCGGACGGAAGCTGGCCGACGCGCGTGCTGGGCCAATGCGCTATTTACCGAAAACTTATCGGAAAACCGAGCACATGGGTTGGGGAGGGAGAATTGTTGTCGCACATCTGTTTGCGTGCGGCGAAGGCGAAGTATATCAAGTGTCAGGTAGCCGGTGGGGGAGGGAGGAGGGGGATGAGGGCGGGGGGGGGGGGGGAGAGGTGGGGCGTGTGAGGGGGCGGGACGGTGGCCACGGCACCCGTTTAGAGCGGGTCTATTGGGATGAAGCCCTATGCGCCTGTATCAGCGGGCCGATGCAATATGTGTCCGTGCCAGGGCCCCGGCCAACATTGCTCCACAACCTCCTCTATTTACTATATGGTTAGCACTTATATTCTCCGTACGTCCTGCGTACGGTGGGTGGGACTGCCTTGTGGTGTTCACATCCACAGGTGGCATTCCGTGTATGTTAGTGCTCTGATTGCGTCGCGTCGTATCAGGTTCGAGGCTGTTTTGACATCTATAATTTAGCCATTGGTTGAGACACCTGGGAGGGGAGGTGAGTGATGGACAAGGGAAGTGACCGAGGTATCGGCGAAGTGACTGATGGACAAGAGAAGTGACGGAGGTATCGGCGAAGTGACTGATGGACAAGGGAAGTGACCGAGGTATCGGCGAAGTGACTGATGGACAAGAGAAGTGACCGATGGATCGGCGAAGAGACTGATGGACAAGGGAAGTGACCGAGGTATCGGCGAAGTGACTGATGGACAAGGGAAGCGACCGATGGATCGGCGAAGTGACTGATGGACAAGGGAAGTGACTGATTGATCGGCGAAGTGACTGATGGACACTGGAAGTGACTGATTGATCGGCGAAGTGACTGATGGACAAGGGAAGTGACTGATTGATCGGCGAAGTAACTGATGGACAAGGGAAGTGACTGAATGATCGGCGAAGTAACTGATGGGCAAGGGAAGTGACTGATTGATCGGCGAAGTGACTGATGGACAAGGGAAGTGACTGATTGATCGGCGAAGTGACTGATGGACAAGGGAAGTGACTGATTGATCGGCGAAGTAACTGATGGACAAGGAAAGTGACTGATTGATCGGCGAAGTGACTGATGGACAAGGGAAGTGACTGATTGATCGGCGAAGTGACTGATGGACAAGGGAAGTGACTGATTGATCGGCGAAGTAACTGATGGACAAGGGAAGTGACTGATTGATCGGCGAAGTAACTGATGGACAAGGGAAGTGACTGATTGATCGGCGAAGTAACTGATGGACAAGGGAAGTGACTGATTGATCGGCGAAGTAACTGATGGACAAGGGAAGTGACTGATTGATCGGCGAAGTGACTGATGGACAAGGGAAGTGACTGATTGATCGGCGAAGTGACTGATGGACAAGGGAAGTGACTGATGTATCGGCGAAGTAACTGATGGACAAGGGAAGTGACTGATTGATCGGCGAAGTGACTGATGGACAAGGGAAGTGACTGATTGATCGGCGAAGTGACTGATGGACAAGGGAAGTGACTGATTGATCGGCGAAGTAACTGATGGACAAGGGAAGTGAGTGATTGATCGGCGAAGTAACTGATGGACAAGGGAAGTGACTGATTGATCGGCGAAGTGACTGATGGACAAGGGAAGTGACTGATTGATCGGCGAAGTGACTGATGGACAAGGGAAGTGACTGATTGATCGGCGAAGTAACTGATGGACAAGGGAAGTGACTGATTGATCGGCGAAGTGACTGATGGACAAGGGAAGTGACTGATTGATCGGCGAAGTGACTGATGGACAAGGGAAGTGACTGATTGATCGGCGAAGTGACTGATGGACAAGGGAAGTGACTGATTGATCGGCGAAGTGACTGATGGACAAGGGAAGTGACTGATTGATCGGCGAAGTAACTGATGGGCAAGGGAAGTTACTGATGGATCAGGGAAGTGACTGGTGGACCAGGGAAGTGAATGATTGACAAGGAAGTGACTGATTGACCAGGGAAGTGAATGATGGATCCGAGAAGTGACTGAAGGATCAGAAAAGTGACTGCTGATTGGGAAAGTGACTGGCTGATCTGAAAATTAACGGATGGATAAAAAAATTGATTTGTTTTTTTGTGGTAAGCCGAGGAAGTGTTTGCTTCCGTTGTTTTCTGGGCTCCTGTTTTCACAGGTGTTCACTCCGTCCGCCGGGGGGCGCTGCCGTATCATGACCGCCGTGGATTCACTAAATACAGGAAGGAGGCGACCGTGGGTAGGGCTGGGAAAACTGCGCAGTGACGTCATAATGACGTCACAAGGTTAATTCTCTTTTTGTATGCTGAGAAGTAAGGCAGTGTTTCCTGTGGTAGGATGGTAGGAGTACCCTCAGATTGATAAAACTCCACGATACATGACACCGCGGACCAATAACCTTCTTTCTTAGCTCCTCATTCAATAACGTATATCTGCTGTGAAGGGCTTTTCGGCTGCTCCACTCTTTAGTTTTTGCGGCAGGCGTGTCTAAGAAGTTAAGGTACGCTGTTCAAGATGATCTTATCCAAGTGGTCTCTATTCATATATTGATAACTGCACGGAGAGCACTTGAGAATTGTCCTTTTATGTTAGCTGCTGAGATGGTACCTTCAAAGAGAGATGAGGAACAGATTTACCTACAGTGGGTGTTCAATCTCTCAAGGAAAGTTGAAGAAAAAGAAAATTTTAACCCAGCTATTCTTTGCTGTAACCATGGTGACCTAGCCCTCTACTCTCGCCGTGGTTGTGCTGGTGGTGCTCACTATCTGTATGAGTGACGTCGCAATAACTAACTCTAACCGACTGGGGACATTGTGACGTCACTGTGACCTCACGGCGTCCGTGTTTTGATCGGACAGGTCATCTCAAGTGTGCGTGTTTTGGTCAGTTCTCATTTTGTTTTGATTCGTTACGTCATAAATTGAAGAAGGCTTTTTGGAAATCATTATTTTCCTGCTATCCGATGTTTAATCTTAATTCCTTTATGTTTTTAAATTACTTGACAATTACCGATTGCCAATCGGGAAGGTACTATGCGCAGACTCAATATGTCAGGAGGTCGATTCCTGCAACGTGCATTTGGGGCGTGTGTCATCCAACCAAAAGGGGGCCTCCCTGGTGTAGTGGTTAGCGCACTAGACCACAGATCAGTAGGTCCTGGGGGCCTACTTGGTGTAATGGTTAGCGCACTAGACCGCAGATCAATAGGTCCTGGGGGCCTCCCTGGTGTAGTGGTTAGCGCACTAGACCGCAGATCAATAGGTCCTGGGTTCGAATCCGGGCTCGGGCACCTAATCTGGGGCATGTTTCATTCCTTCATCCTTCATCGTCTCGGGAGGTTCCTTGGCCCAATTTAGCCTGTATGTGCACAAAAGTGGCCTAAAACACCAACATTCCATTCCATCCAACCAATATTTCCTTGTCCATTTCATGTTCCATTGGGATATTTATTTGCTTCATTTTGCACTCAGTGGCTGAACGCACCAACACTTTCACTTGAGATTGACAATGAGAGGCGCGGTGCATGATGGGATGTCACAGTGTGCTACGTCTCGTAGATCATTTCTCGCGGTCCCCCGAGAGCGGGATCTCGACGAGAAGCAGTGTCTATTAAGATAAGCTGGTCGGTTGGGGGGGGGGACATCCTGGGTCGCCAGGTTATTGGAATGGCCATGGGAGGGGAGGGGGTGTGGGGCTGGGCGGGCGGGGAGGGGAAGGTGGGTGAGTAGGGCAGAAAGGTGGAGGGGTCGCGGCGTGGAGTGGGTGTGGGGCGGGGAGGGGGAGGGGAGGGGCGGGTAGGGGGAGGGGAGGGGCGGGGAGGGGGAGGGGAGGCGCGGGGCGGGGCCCTGACGCCCAAATAGGCAGACCTGCACTGAGCCCGTGGCGTGACCCTCCACCCCCCCCTTCCTCCCTTCACGACCCTCCACGACCCAGGCGCTGTACCCCCCCCAACCCCCACCCCCCCCCCGTCCCCCAGCACCCACAATCACTTGGGTCCTGAAGGCACTGGCCAGGAAGGAACTGCCCAGGTAGGAGGCACCGGGCTTACGTCAGGCGGCCGACTGCTGCGTGGCGGCGGGACGCGCGGTCTGGATCCCAGTGCCGCTGGGAAATCTCTGGTCGGAAGGTTCGTCCGGAGCCGCGCCTCCTTCTGGATACTGCGATGCCGGGATTGTGGAAGCGGATCAAGGAGCGAGTGTCCACAGCCCCGGGGAGAAAGGAGAGCCAGGTAGGGAGGGTGGCTCTTCCGGATCTATGGGATAGGTCTACCGGATTGATGGGATAGCACTTCCGGATCTATCGGATAGCCCCTCCAGGTCTATGAGATAGCCCTTCCGGATCTATGGCATAGCCCGTTTCGGATCTATGGGACATTCCTTCTGGACCTATTGGGGGCTAGTCCAGGTAGGAAGGGTGACACTTCTTGGTCTATGGAATAACCCTTCGGGATCTGTGGGATAGCCTTTCCGGATCTATGAGATAGCCCTGCCGGATCTAAGGGGCAGTCCTTCTGTCGCTATCGGGGGCCCTTCCTGATCTAAAGGAGGATAGTCCAGGTAGGGAGGCCGGCCCTTCCGGATCCATAGGAGGATAGTCCAGGTAGGGAGGCGGCCCTTCCGGATATATAGGAGGTTAATCCGGGTAGGGAGGCCGGCCCTTCCGGATCTATAGGAGGCTAGACCGGGTAGGGAGGCCGGCCCTTCCGGATCTATAGGAGTATAGTCCAGGTAGATAGGCCGGCCCTTCCGGATCTATAGGAGGGTAATCCAGATAGGGGGCCGGCCCTTCCGGATCTATAGAAGGATGGTCCAGGTAGGGAGGCCGGCCCTTCCGGATCTATAGGAGGCTAGTCCAGGTAGAGAGGTCGGCCCTTCCGGATATATAGGAGGTTAGTCCGGATAGGGAGGCCGGCCCTTCCGGATCTATATGAGTATAGTCCAGGTAGGGAGGCCGGCCCTTTCGGATCTATAGGAGGCTAGTCCAGGTAGGGAGGTCGGCCCTTCCGCATATATAGGAGGTTAATCCGGGTAGGGAGGCCGGGCCTTCCGGATCTATAGGAGTATAGTCCAGGTAGGGAGGCCGGCCCTTTCGGATCTATAGGAGGCTAGTCCAGGTAGGGAGGTCGGCCCTTCCGGATATATAGGAGGTTAATCCGGGTAGGGAGGCCGGGCCTTCCGGATCTATAGGAGTATAGTCCAGGTAGGGAGGCCGGCCCTTTCGGATCTCTAGGAGGATAGTCCAGGTAGGGAGGCCGGCCCTTCCGGATCTATAGGAGGATAGTCCAGGTAGGGAGGCCGGCCCTTCCGGATCTCTAGGAGGATAGTCCAGGTAGGGAGGCCGGCTCTTCCGGATCGATAGGAGGATAGTCCAGGTAGGGAGGCGGGCATAAGAGGTTAGTACAGGTAGGGAGGCCGGCCCTTCCGGATCTATAGGAGGCTAGTCCAGGTAGGGAGGTCGGCCCTTCCGGATCTATAGGAGGTTAATCCGGGTAGGGAGGCCGGGCCTTCCGGATCTATAGGAGTATAGTCCAGGTAGGGAGGCCGGCCCTTCCGGATCTATAGGAGGATGGTCCGAGTAGCGAGGCCGGCCCTTCCGGATCTATAGGAGGATTGTCCAGATGGGTAGGCCGACCCTTCCGGATCTATAGGATAATAGTCCAGGTAGGATGGCCGGCCCTTTCGGATCGATAGGAAAATTAGTCTAGGTAGGGAGGCCGGCCCTTTCGGATCTATGGAAAAATAGTCCAGGTAGGGAGGCCGGCCCTTCTGGATCTAAAGGAGGATAGTCCAGGTAGGGAGGCCGGCCCTTCCGGATCTAAAGGAGGATAGTCCAGGTAGGGAGGCCGGCCCTTCCGGATCTGTAGGAGGATAGTCCAGGTAGGGAGGCGGGCATAGGAGGTTAGTCCAGGTAGGGAGGCCGGCCCTTTCGGATCTCTAGGAGGATAGTCCAGGTAAGGAGGCCGGCTCTTTCGGATCTATAGGAGAATAGTCCAGGTAGGGAGGCCGGCCCTTCCGGATCTATAGGAGGATGGTCCGAGTAGCGAGGCCGGCCCTTCCGGATCTATAGGAGGATTGTCCAGATGGGTAGGCCGACCCTTCCGGATCTATAGGATAATAGTCCAGGTAGGATGGCCGGCCCTTTCGGATCGATAGGAAAATTAGTCTAGGTAGGGAGGCCGGCCCTTTCGGATCTATAGAAAAATAGTCAAGGTAGGGAGGCCGGCCCTTCTGGATCTAAAGGAGGATAGTCCAGGTAGGGAGGCCGGCCCTTCCGGATCTAAAGGAGGATAGTCCAGGTAGGGAGGCCGGCCCTTCCGGATCTATAGGAGGATAGTCCAGGTAGGGAGGCGGGCATAGGAGGTTAGTCCAGGTAGGGAGGCCGGCCCTTTCGGATCTCTAGGAGGATAGTCCAGGTAGGGAGGCCGGCCCTTCCGGATCTATAGGAGGATAGTCCAGGTAGGGAGGCCGGCCCTGCCGGATCTATAGGAGGATAGTCCAGGTAGGGAGGCGGGCATAGGAGGTTAGTCCAGGTAGGGAGGCCGGCCCTGCCGGATCTATAGGAGGATAGTCCAGGTAGGGAGGCGGGCATAGGAGGTTAGTCCAGGTAGGGAGGCCGGCCCTTCCGGATCTATAGGAGGATAGTCCAGGTAGGGAGGCCGGCCCTTCCGGATCTATAGGAGGCTGGACCGGGTAGGGAGGCCGGCCCTTCCGGATCTATAGGAGGGTAGTCCAGGTAGGTAGGCCGGCCCTTCCGGATACATAGGTTAGTCGAGGTTGGGAGGCCGGCCCTTCCGGATCTATCGCAGGATGGTCCAGGTAGGGAGGCCGGCCCTTCCGGATCTATAGGAGGATAGTCTAGGTAGAGAGGCCTACCTGTACCTGCCCGCTGTCAGGGCTATGGGATAGCCCTTCTGGAGCTCTGGGAAGACCTTTATGGAGCTATTGGCTGGCCTTCTTTGGAGCTATAAGCTTTCATGAGCTATGGGATAATTTTTGCGTAGCTCTGGGATAGCATTCCGAATGGCCCTTCCCGAGCTATGGGATAGTCCTTTCCGAGCTATGGGATAGCCCTTCGCGAGCTATGGGGTAGCCCTTCGCGAGCTATGGGATAGCCCTTCGCGAGCTATGGGATAGCCCTTTGCGAGCTATGGGATAGCCCTTCCCGAGCTATGGGATAGCCATTTCGGAGCTATGGAATAGCCATTTCGTAATTATAGCCCTACAGTAGCTATGGGCTGACCTTTTTTGGGGCTACGGGATAGCTCGTCCTGGGCTATGTGATACCCTTGCAGTAGCTATTGACTAGTTTTTTTTTAAGCTATTAGACTTCCGAAGCTATGGGATAGCCATTTCGGAGCTATGGGATAGCCCTTCCGGAGCTCCACCACAAGGCCGTACACACCGCCTCACAGTCTATGCGCTTACATTACTGGATGGGATGAGCACTCCGGCAGATTTCTGAGTCATAATCTCTGGCTGTGTTTCTTGGCAGACATACATACAGCAAAGATGTAACAGTGGTTTTATAGATCCGTCCAACGCCCTCTCTCCTTCTCCTACCCCCCCGCCCCCCTCCCCTCCCCTGCTCCGACCTCCCCTCCTCTCGGCTGCGCCTTACCTGCTCCACCCCTACTGTACCTCCTCTTCCGCGTACCTCTCCCCTTCCTTGCTCCATCCCGCCCCTCACTCGTCAAATCTTCCCATGCCCCTCTCGCCCCCCCCTCTCCTTCCTCGGCTGCCCCTCCCCTGCCCCTCTGCGGTCCTCTCCCAGTTACCCCTCCACCTGCCCTGCCCCACCCACCCTTCTCTCTCGGCTACCCCTCCACCCCCCCCCCCTTCTCCGCCTCGGCCCTCTTTCGGCTAGCCCCACCCCACCCCACGGTTCCCTGCCTCATCTCGCCTTTTCACCCACCCCCTGACCCACTCCGCCTCCCCACCCTCCCCCTGACCCACTCCGCCTCCCCACCCTTCCCTGACCCCCTCCGCCTCCCCACCCTCCCCCTGACCCACTCCGCCTCCCCACCCTTCCCTGACCCCCTCCGCCTCCCCACCCTCCCCTGACCCACCCCACCTCCCCACCCTCCCCTGACCCACCCTTGATACGCCCCTGAGGCTCGCAGTTACAGCGTTTTCCTAATCTCTGGCATTTAGACGGGACAAAAATACTACGGCGGCCCGTGTATGTGAGGGAAGGGGTGAAGGGGTGAGGGGGTCGAGAGGGGCCGGGGGGGGGACCTGAGGGGGTGGAGGGGGGGTGGATTGAGATGAGGTCAATGAGGTGGCCTCGACTGGGGGTTGGAGGGGGGGGGTGAGTTTAAGACTGTATGATAATGCGCGCGTGGTAATGTCCCGTATGTACCATGGGTATGATGTACGGTGTCCCGTATGTACCATGGGTATGATGTACGATGTCCTGTATGTACCATGGGTATGATGTACGGTGTCCCGTATGTACCATGGGTATGATGTACGGTGTCCTGTATGTACCATGGGTATGATGTAGGTGTCCTGTATGTACCATGGGTATGATGTACGGTGTCCCGTATGTACCATGGGTATGATGTACGGTGTCCTGTATGTACCATGGGTATGATGTACGGTGTCCCATATGTACCATGGGTATGATGTACGGTGTCCTGTATGTACCATGGGTATGATGTACAGTGTCCCGTATGTACCATGGGTATGATGTACGGTGTCCCGTATGTACCATGGGTATGATGTACGGTGTCCCGTATGTACCATGGGTATGATGTACGGTGTCCTGTATGTACCATGGGTATGATGTACGGTGTCCTGTATGTACCATGGGTATGATGTACGGTGTCCTGTATGTACCATGGGTATGATGTACGGTGTCCCGTATGTACCATGGGTATGATGTACGGTGTCCCGTATGTACCATGGGTATGATGTACGGTGTCCCGTATGTACCATGGGTATGATGTACGGTGTCCCGTATGTACCATGGGTATGATGTACGGTGTCCCGTATGTACCATGGGTATGATGTACGGTGTCCCGTATGTACCATGGGTATGATGTACGGTGTCCTGTATGTACCATGGGTATGATGTACGGTGTCCCGTATGTACCATGGGTATGATGTACGGTGTCCCGTATGTACCATGGGTATGATGTACGGTGTCCCGTATGTACCATGGGTATGATGTACGGTGTCCTGTATGTACCATGGGTATGATGTACGGTGTCCTGTATGTACCATGGGTATGATGTACGGTGTCCCGTATGTACCATGGGTATGATGTACGGTGTCCCGTATGTACCATCGGTATGATGTACGGTGTCCGGTATGTACCATGGGTATGATGTACGGTGTCCGGTATGTACCATGGGTATGATGTACGGTGTCCCGTATGTACCATGGGTATGATGTACGGTGTCCCGTATGTACCATGGGTATGATGTACGGTGTCCCGTATGTACCATGGGTATGATGTACGGTGTCCCGTATGTACCATGGGTATGATGTACGATGTCCTGTATGTACCATGGGTATGATGTACGGTGTCCGGTATGTACCATGGGTATGATGTACGGTGTCCTGTATGTACCATGGGTATGATGTACGGTGTCCCGTATGTACCATGGGTATGATGTACGGTGTCCCGTATGTACCATGGGTATGATGTACGGTGTCCCGTATGTATCATGGGTATGATGTACGGTGTCCCGTATGTACCATGGGTATGATGTACGGTGTCCCGTATGTACCATGGGTATGATGTACGGTGTCCCGTATGTACCATGGGTATGATGTACGGTGTCCTGTATGTACCATGGGTATGATGTACGGTGTCCTGTATGTACCATGGGTATGATGTACGGTGTCCTGTATGTACCATGGGTATGATGTACGGTGTCCCGTATGTACCATGGGTATGATGTACGGTGTCCCGTATGTACCATGGGTATGATGTACGGTGTCCCGTATGTACCATGGGTATGATGTACGGTGTCCCGTATGTACCATGGGTATGATGTACGGTGTCCCGTATGTACCATGGGTATGATGTACGGTGTCCTGTATGTACCATGGGTATGATGTACGGTGTCCTGTATGTACCATGGGTATGATGTACGGTGTCCTGTATGTACCATGGGTATGATGTACGGTGTCCCGTATGTACCATGGGTATGATGTACGGTGTCCCGTATGTACCATGGGTATGATGTACGGTGTCCCGTATGTACCATGGGTATGATGTACGGTGTCCCGTATGTACCATGGGTATGATGTACGGTGTCCCGTATGTACCATGGGTATGATGTACGGTGTCCTGTATGTACCATGGGTGTCCTGTATGTACCATGAGTATGATGTACGGTGTCCCGTATGTACCATGGGCATGATGTACGGTGTCCCGTATGTACCATGGGTATGATGTACGGTGTCCTGCATGTACCATGGGTATGATGTACGGTGTCCCGTATGTACCATGGGTATGATGTACGGTGTCCCGTATGTACCATGGGTATGATGTACGGTGTCCTGTATGTACCATGGGTATGATGTACGGTGTCCCGTATGTACCATGGGTATGATGTACGGTGTCCCGTATGTACCATGGGTATGATGTACGGTGTCCTGTATGTACCATGGGTATGATGTACGGTGTCCCGTATGTACCATGGGTATGATGTACGGTGTCCCGTATGTACCATGGTATGATGTACGGTGTCCCGTATGTACCATGGGTATGATGTACGGTGTCCTGTATGTACCATGGGTATGATGTACGTGTCCCGTATGTACCATGGGTATGATGTACGGTGTCCCGTATGTACCATGGGTATGATGTACGGTGTCCTGTATGTACCATGGGTATGATGTACGGTGTCCCGTATGTACCATGGGTATGATGTACGGTGTCCCGTATGTACCATGGGTATGATGTACGGTGTCCCGTATGTACCATGGGTATGATGTACGGTGTCCCGTATGTACCATGGGTATGATGTACGGTGTCCTGTATGTACACCTCTTTTGCGCTGAGCTCTGCTCTCCGTCTTGTCTACATTGCTTAATGTCACGTGATGGATCACGTGGGCGAGAACAAAATCAGTCCTCAGTATATACCGCAGTGGTTAACATGGAGAGACGGGAGGGGGAATCGAGTGGGCACCGCGTGGGGGGTAGGAAGGAGGTGGAGAGGGGGGGGGGCGAAGTGGTCACGTCTTCATGGCGCCGTGTTCATTACGTGATGACTGCGATGGTGATCCGTTAGAAAAGGGGGCGGCGGGGTGGGGACCATGGGTGGGGAGGGGGGCGCAATGGGGAGGGGTTGCTAAGGTGAGCCAGGGTCTCCTTGGTTTATTGGGGGGATGCGTTACCCCGTGTTGTGACCGGACTATCTCCATTGCATGTTCATATCCCTCCGCCGAGAGTTAATATCGGGCCGCGTCTGCCTGGCTAACAAAAGAGATCCACTCATCAGAGGATGTCAAATTAAGCTATCTCGGCGCGACTGTGGGGATTGTCACCCTGCCCACTCCCGTCACCCCCAACTCACACCCTCACTCACACCCCCACTCACACCCTACCCTGTGGTCGGCCACACCCATATCCTCCCCCCACCCCGCTCGCCGCACCCACACCCTACCCCGACCACTTCCACACCCTGCCCACCCCTCCTCACCTCACCCACACCCTACCAGACCCTACCCCAGGATCACACCCTACCACACCTACCCAAGAAGTACACCCTACCCCAGGACCGCACCCAACCCAAGGGCGGCACTCTACCACACCCTACCACACCCTACCACACCCTCTACACCCTACCACACCCTACCGCACCCCTCTACACCCTACCACACCCTACCACACCCCTCTACACCCTACCACACCCTACCACACCCCTCTACACCCTACCACAACCCTACCATACCCTACACCACCCCACGCCTTACGCCCGTAGGCCGAGGTGTGACTGGTGAGGTAAGTTTTGTGACCTTGGCCGAAATAACCGCAGGAGACTGCTGGCGAGGAGAGCAGGGGGGTGGGGCGGGGGGGGGGGGTGTGGGAATGACCACCACGGACAGGGTGTGGGTGGAGGGGAATGGGTGGACGGGTGGGGAGGGTGGAGAGTGTGGTATTAATCCAGGGTTGGTATTGTGTTTGGCGCCCGGTGTTTCCCCCGTCTCCCCACCACCCCACCCCCCGCCACCCGCCACGTGACGTATTTACGGTAGGTGACGTCTGAGCGGGATACTCTCGTGAACAAAGCACGTGACGCAGGGCAGATCTCGTGATCATGTGACTGTTCGCGCGCTCATAGCGCGATCTCTAGGGGGCGGTAGAACCCGTTGGGTGAGAAATCTCCCTCGGAGAACCCTTTGGGTGAGAAAACTCTCTGGGAGAACACTCAGAAAGGTCTCTGTGAGACCCCTTTGGGTTTGAAAGCTCTCTGTGAGAATCCTTTGAGGGAGAAAGCTTTCTGGGAGAACCCTTTCGGTGAGAAAGCTCTCTGGGAGAACCCTTTGGATGACAAAGCTCCCTGATAGAACCCTTTGGTTGAGAAAGCTCTCTGTGCGAACCATTTGGGTGGGAAAGCTGTGTGGGAGAACCCTTTGGACGACAAAGCTGTCTGCGAGAACCCTGTGTCTGACAAAGCTCTGGAGGGACAATTTGGGTGAGAATACTCTCTAGGAGAACCCTTTGGATGACAAAGCTCTCTGGGAGAACAATTTGAGTGAGAAAGCCCTCTGGGAGAATCCTTTGGATGAGAAAGCTCTCTGGGAGAACACTTTGGATGAAAAAGCTGTCTGTGAGAACCCTTTTGACGACAAAGCTCTCTGGAAGGACAATGTGAGTGAGAAAGCTCTATGGAAAAAAGCCGTTGGATGAGAAACCTCTCTGGGAGAACCCTTTGGATGACAAAGCTCTCTGGAGAACCCCATTTGATGAGAAAGCTCTCTGGGAGAATCCTTTGAACGAGAAAGCTAGAATGAGAAAGGTCTCTGGGAGAACCTTCGGTTCTCTGGGCTGTTCCGGTCGGGCGAGTCTCGAACACTCTGGGCGAACTCTGACAAAGTGAGAACACCCTCGGTTGCCCCTGGCTAATACTGCTGTCTATAGATATGTCGAGCATGCACTATTCTCTTCGGGTTGAACTAGTGTAGGGTTCGAGCCTAGCGGACACTGGTCGCCTGGATGCCCTGTGGACCAGGTACGTCTCGCCAGCCAGCGCCCCCCCCCCCCCCCTGTTGATGCTGGCTGCCTCGCTGGCCATCTTTCTTTGGTCACACCTGGCGCGGCTCATGGGAGTTGAGACTATCGGAGTTTTATAGTTTTATCCCCGCTCCCAATCGGCCAGGGGTGATATTGCCCCCCCACCCCGCCCCCCTCCCCCCACACACACACAACCACCACCACCACTCTCCGGCGGCAGGGGGAGATTGATCACCAACCCCCTCCCTCCCCCACCTCTCCGTCTGATATTGACCTCCCTCCGCGGGCCAGTTGTCGTCTGCCTCGCGCAGTTTTGGCGGCAAAACTTGACGCGTTCATCAGATGTTCATACTTTATATCGTTCCCAGGTGTGAGTGGTAAGGGGGCGGGGGCGGGGGGGGGGGGGGCGTGACGTCAGAAGGCGGCTCTCGTTACGCCGGACCACCGACTGCGATCTAGTACTAGCCAGTCAAGGTACGCTGGGGGTCTGGTAGTCAAGGTACCCTGGGGGTCTGGTCGTCTAGGTACTCTGGGGGTCTGGTAGTCAAGGTACCCTGGGGGTCTAGTAATCTAGGCACCCCGGGGGTCTAGTTGTCTAGGTACCCCGGGGGTCTAGTAGTCTAGGTACCCTGGGGGTCTGGTAGTCAGGGTACTCTGGGGGTCTAGTAGTCTAGTTATCCTGGGGGTTTAGTAGTCTAGATACCCTGGGTGTCTAGTAGTCTAGTTCCCTGGGGGTCTAGTGGTCTATGTACCCTGGGGGTCTAGTGGTGAAGGTACCCTGGGGGTCTGGTAGTCTAGGTAGCCCAGGGGTCTAGTAGTCTAGGTACCCTGGGGATCTAGTAGTCTAGGTTCCCTGGGGGTCTAGTGGTCTATGTACCCTGGGGGTCTAGTGGTGAAGGCACCCCGGGGGTCTAGTTGTCTAGGTACCCCGGGGGTCTAGTAGTCTAGGTACCCTGGGGATCTAGTAGTCGAGGTACCCCTGGGGGTCCCAGTAGTCTAGGTACCCTGGGGGTATAGTAGTCTAGGTACCCTGGGGGTCTGGTAGTTATGTACCCTGAGGGTCTAGTAGTCTAGATACCCTGGGGGTCTAGTCGAGGTAGTCTGGGGGTTTGATATGGGTCAATGTATATCAGTGGATATCACTGTACATTAGTGCATATCAGTTTATATCAATTTATATCACTGTAAATCACTGCAAATCACTGTAAATCACTATATATCAGTTTATATCAGTGTATATTACTGTACATCACTGTATATCAGTCTGTATCAGTGGCACGTCTCTTGGAACGGAGAGCCATTGGTCATGTGACCTCGGAGAGAGCTGCCATTACTGATAGACTGAAGAAGTGAGGGGGGCGGGGCGGGGCAAGAGGGTGGGGTGGAATTAAGTTTCGGGGGCGGGGGAGGGGGGAGGAAACCAACCCGTGCAGTGGGATATTGACAGCTTGTGATGTTTGTGTTTCCCGGAGATGGCGGTATAACATGAGACATGATTACAGTGGAACCTCTATCAGTATCTGGCCCGTGATTTGCAGTGATACGAGCAACTTGTGTATAAGAAACGGGACTCGGGAAAGCTTCCGGAGCTCTCTACCCGGATTGTGTCCCGGTGCCTCGACCCTGTCTGGCGCCAGAACCTCTGGGCCAGTCCGTGGTCTCAAGGTGGTATAATAGTAGTTCAGAGGCTTATGGTAACCTGTTGGCAACGGTTTGTTCAAACATGGTTTTTTGTCAATTTAAGACACGTCAGGGGTGGTCATTTTGATGACGTTGCCATGGTGATGACATGGGTTCATTGTGCCGGGATCTGGGTTGATGTTTCCATGGCATCTTTCTGACGTCATTGATTGGATTACCGAATATATGTTGCCTGCTTGATGTGGCTGGATCTGTTAACTGTTGGCATGTTGATGCGATGCCAGGGAAGGAGCTATTGTGCTGTGGGTAACCACTTATGCGGCACCGGGGTGGTGGTGGGAGGGGGGCGGGGGTGGCGGAGGGGGTGGGGGGTGGGCAGTCAATAGCTTCCCTGATTGTACACCATCCAGATTGGATTCGACCTACACGACCTAAACTTAACACCTCATAGTTTTGTTAAAATATGGTATGTGTTTTTCTCACACAGTGCAGATTGACGGCCTACGCAAGCGTGAAAACGGGTATGTGGATTGTTGCGTTATGACTGATTTTCTTCTCACCAGAGGGAGACACTAATGCGCGAGCTGGAGCGCGAGAGAATGCTGCGGCTGGACGCTGAACATCGGCTCCGAGATGTGACGCTAGAGGGCGACACCTGCAAGTCCCGCCTCCAGGCTCTGCAGGAAGAGTTCCGGAAGTGAGTGTCACGTGGCTGTTAGCAGTGACTCAAGTTTATTCCTGATTCATCTGGAAACCCAAGCAAAGCTAAACTTGTTGGCCTCGTTTCCAACCAGAATCCACTTATTCCGTGTAAATTAGGATTTGTTTACAATTTACAATTGTTTATAATTTATTTAAGGTCGTATGATCAGAAACCGCCGCTCTCCCAACCAAACTGCCCAGTCTACATATGTGTGGCCCAGCTCATCCAATGTTAACGTTTTGTTGAAATAGTTACTTAAGGATCCAATCCAAAGTTCATTTAATAAAAACATAGAAAGTAATGTATATTTCCTAAAATCGTAATCATAATCATGAAATTTTCAAGTAATCGTAATAGTTATCGATTGCATTTACAATGTAATCACCCATGCCTGGGTAAGACCCTCCGATAGGAAAAACCTACTGGGGACGGGGCCTAATAAGTGTGGTTTGGCGTCTCCGCGTGGGTCTCGGTGACGCGTTGGAACGTACTCGTGACGTCACAATGTCTGTTATGACGTCAAGATTCACATGTATGTTGTGAGGATGGAACGATAGGATGTTATCCGGCGAGGTATAAAGGGAAGCAAACCCGGCGAAACATATGAAGACATAAACTAGTATGATGTGTGTTCACTTTCAGAGTTTCCGTTTAATAATAAGTAAGGGAATCATGTGGGGTTTTTTTCAGGATGGAAGAAATGGTGCAAAATCTACTCCACTACAAACAGAAGTTGGATTGCCTCAAACAGGAGAAAACAAGTCAAGTCATCCACTTCGAGGTCAATATCTTAATTACAGCTTTTAATCCGTGATTACAATCACAGATATGGTGTGCAATATAGACTACGATTTAGTCCGGGTAGTGTACAACTATTGTGCATATAACTATAACCCGAGACGTGGGGACGTAATGGAGCTTGACCTTGACCTTGACCTTGCTAGTATGCTGAATCACTTGAAGTCTTAGAATAATCGTATCTTCGTGACATCAATATGTTAATCATAGAACATTTTGTTGAATATCATCAGTCTGTTATGCGTATATTAAGATGTATGGAGACTTTGGGTATTTTGGACCCAAAAATGACGTCATCATGGCCACATAGTGTTGACTTGTGTTGACACAGTGTTGACAGTGTTGACTTTTTACCCACCAGAATAACATGCAGAAGTTCCGGACACACGTGAGCAATCTGGAGCAAGAGAACCAGATCCTGATGGCGGAGATTAAGAAGATTGAGTCCCAGGTAAGGACATGCAGCAGTGGCGGCTCTAAGAGAGGGGGCGGGGGTAGGTCCCAGGTAAGGACATGCAGCAGTGGCGGCTCTAAGGGGGGGGGGGGTAGGTCCCAGGTAAGGACATGCAGCAGTGGCGGCTCTAAGGGGGGGGGGGGTAGGTCCCAGGTAAGGACATGCAGCAGTGGCGGCTTTAAGGGGTGGGGGGTAGGTCCCAGGTAAGGACATGCAGCAGTGGCGGCTCTAAGGGAGGGGGGGGGGTAGGTCCCAGATAAGGACATGCAGCAGTGGCGGCTCTAAGGGGGGGGGGGTAGGGGGTAGGGGGTACAAAAGCTCCCCAAGCGAGGCGTCCTGGGAGGGCGTCCAGGGCATTTCGACTGACTCTGCAGCCACAAGGACCCGCTCTCATCAGGTCATAGTCTTGCTGTAGATTTGTCCGCTAGTGTCCACCATGTTTCATACAGTTAAAGGTTCTGGTGTTTGTTATTTTACTATCACCTTTCGTGGTACGCGAAGTAACAGTAATGTAGAGCAATGTTGTCGTTACTGTTAGTGTATACATTGGATACCGTCTTGTGTTTCAGTGTGCGAATTGCCATCTTTGTAACAAGGAAATGAACTACAGCTTGGGCAAGGTACGTTTGTCAGGATACCAAAGTGTTCTATAATTCAAGGATAAGGTTAAACAATGCACTGACTAGCTGTGTGGCGCCATAAGGTTAAACAATGCACTGACTAGCTGTGTGGCGCCATAAGGTTAAACAATGCACTGACTAGCTGTGTGGCGCCATAAGGTTAAACAATGCACTGACTAGCTGTGTGGCGCCATGAGGTTAAACAATGCACTGACTAGCTGTGTGGCGCCATAAGGTTAAACAATGCACTGACTAGCTGTGTGGCGCCATAAGGTTAAACAATGCACTGACTAGCTGTGTGGCGCCATAAGGTTAAACAATGCACTGACTAGCTGTGTGGCGCCCTAAGGTTAAACAATGCACTGACTAGCTGTGTGGCGCCATAAGGTTAAACAATGCACTGACTAGCTGTGTGGCGCCATAAGGTTAAACAATGCACTGACTAGCTGTGTGGCGCCATAAGGTTAAACAATGCACTGACTAGCTGTGTGGCGCCATAAGGTTAAACAATGCACTGACTAGCTGTGTGGCGCCATAAGGTTAAACAATGCACTGACTAGCTGTGTGGCGCCATGAGGTTAAACAATGCACTGACTAGCTGTGTGGCGCCATAAGGTTAAACAATGCACTGACTAGCTGTGTGGCGCCCTAAGGTTAAACAATGCACTGACTAGCTGTGTGGCGCCATAAGGTTAAACAATGCACTGACTAGCTGTGTGGCGCCATAAGGTTAAACAATGCACTGACTAGCTGTGTGGCGCCATAAGGTTAAACAATGCACTGACTAGCTGTGTGGCGCCATAAGGTTAAACAATGCACTGACTAGCTGTGTGGCGCCATAAGGTTAAACAATGCACTGACTAGCTGTGTGGCGCCATAAGGTTAAACAATGCACTGACTAGCTGTGTGGCGCCCTAAGGTTAAACAATGCACTGACTAGCTGTGTGGCGCCATAAGGTTAAACAATGCACTGACTAGCTGTGTGGCGCCATAAGGTTAAACAATGCACTGACTAGCTGTGTGGCGCCATAAGGTTAAACAATGCACTGACTAGCTGTGTGGCGCCATAAGGTTAAACAATGCACTGACTAGCTGTGTGGCGCCATAAGGTTAAACAATGCACTGACTAGCTGTGTGGCGCCATAAGGTTTAACAATGCACTGACTAGCTGTGTGGCGCCATAAGGTTGAAACAATGCACTGACTAGCTGTGTGGCGCCATAAGGTTAAACAATGCACTGACTAGCTGTGTGGCGCCATAAGGTTAAACAATGCACTGACTAGCTGTGGTGGCGCCATAAGGTTTAACAATGCACTGACTAGCTGTGTGGCGCCATAAGGTTAAACAATGCACTGACTAGCTGTGTGGCGCCATAAGGTTAAACAATGCACTGACTAGCTGTGTGGCGCATAAGGTTAAACAATGCACTGACTAGCTGTGTGGCGCCATAAGATTAAACAATGCACTGACTAGCCTGTGTGGCGCCATAAGGTTAAACAACGCACTGACTAGCCGTGTGGCGCCATAAGGTTAAACAATGCACTGACTAGCCGTGTGGCGCCATAAGGTTAAACAATGCACTGACTAGCTGTGTGGCGCCATAAGGTTGAACAATGCACTGACTAGCTGTGTGGCGCCATAAGGTTGAACAATGCACTGACTAGCTGTGTGGCGCCATAAGGTTAAACAATGCACTGACTAGCTGTGTGGCGCCATAAGGTTAAACAATGCACTGACTAGCTGTGTGGCGCCATAAGGTTAAACAATGCACTGACTAGCTGTGTGGCGCCATAAGGTTAAACAATGCACTGACTAGCTGTGTGGCGCCATAAGGTTAAACAATGCACTGACTAGCTGTGTGGCGCCATAAGGTTAAACAGATGCACTGACTAGCTGTGTGGCGCCATAAGGTTA
>OZ025265.1:30989155-31030160 GCA_964019135.1 Arenicola marina
GGGGCGAGTGGTACGGGAGGGGGTGGGGGGTAATGTCGTTATGCTGTGGTTTCGTTTTGTGGGAATTGTTCCAGATTGAGGCTTTAACTGGTTATGCTTATGTTTGGTTGGTGGGAAATGGCCGAGGGTTTTACTGATTATGCTGTGGTGGGAAATGGCAGATGAGGGTTTTACTGATTATGCTGTGGTTTGGTTTGGCAGATGCAGATTTTATTGTTTATGCTAGGGTTTGTCAGAGGGAAATGCCAGACTGAAGGTTTTACCACTTGGTGGGAATTGCCAGGCTGACGCCTTTACAACGCTGTGGCGGTTGGTGGGAGTTTCCAGACCTGGGGCATCACAAGATACTTCATAGGATAGGGAAGGTTGTAGAAGGGCATGCAAGGACTGAGTGCTGGAGGCAATTGGCTTGTGTGCCAGAGATCTGGTCCGAATACCTGCCCCCCCCCCTCCCCCCTCCCCCACCCACATCCTTGCTCCCCGTCCAAACCTCCACCTAGACAGAACCCCATTGTTAAGGACAATATTTGAGAAAGCCTGAATCAATTCTCGCAATAGTCAATTTCCTGTCTCCGTATTGGCGTTACCCCCCCGCCCCCGCCCCCTTACCACTCACACCTGGGAACGATATAAAGTATGAACATCTGATGAACGCGTCAAGTTTTGCCGCCAAAACTTGACGCGTTCATCAGATGTTCATACTTTATATCGTTCCCAGGTGTGAGTGGTAAGGGGGCGGGGGCGGGGGGGGGGGGCGTGACGTCAGAAGGCGGCTCTCGTTACGCCGGACCACCGACTGCGATCTAGTACTAGCCAGTCAAGGTACGCTGGGGGTCTGGTAGTCAAGGTACCCTGGGGGTCTGGTCGTCTAGGTACTCTGGGGGTCTGGTAGTCAAGGTACCCTGGGGGTCTAGTAATCTAGGCACCCCGGGGGTCTAGTTGTCTAGGTACCCCGGGGGTCTAGTAGTCTAGGTACCCTGGGGGTCTGGTAGTCAGGGTACTCTGGGGGTCTAGTAGTCTAGTTATCCTGGGGGTTTAGTAGTCTAGATACCCTGGGTGTCTAGTAGTCTAGTTCCCTGGGGGTCTAGTGGTCTATGTACCCTGGGGGTCTAGTGGTGAAGGTACCCTGGGGGTCTGGTAGTCTAGGTAGCCCAGGGGTCTAGTAGTCTAGGTACCCTGGGGATCTAGTAGTCTAGGTTCCCTGGGGGTCTAGTGGTCTATGTACCCTGGGGGTCTAGTGGTGAAGGCACCCCGGGGGTCTAGTTGTCTAGGTACCCCGGGGGTCTAGTAGTCTAGGTACCCTGGGGATCTAGTAGTCGAGGTACCCTGGGGGTCCAGTAGTCTAGGTACCCTGGGGGTATAGTAGTCTAGGTACCCTGGGGGTCTGGTAGTTATGTACCCTGAGGGTCTAGTAGTCTAGATACCCTGGGGGTCTAGTCGAGGTAGTCTGGGGGTTTGATATGGGTCAATGTATATCAGTGGATATCACTGTACATTAGTGCATATCAGTTTATATCAATTTATATCACTGTAAATCACTGCAAATCACTGTAAATCACTATATATCAGTTTATATCAGTGTATATTACTGTACATCACTGTATATCAGTCTGTATCAGTGGCACGTCTCTTGGAACGGAGAGCCATTGGTCATGTGACCTCGGAGAGAGCTGCCATTACTGATAGACTGAAGAAGTGAGGGGGCGGGGCGGGGCAAGAGGGTGGGGTGGAATTAAGTTTCGGGGGCGGGGGAGGGGGGAGGAAACCAACCCGTGCAGTGGGATATTGACAGCTTGTGATGTTTGTGTTTCCCGGAGATGGCGGTATAACATGAGACATGATTACAGTGGAACCTCTATCAGTATCTGGCCCGTGATTTGCAGTGATACGAGCAACTTGTGTATAAGAAACGGGACTCGGGAAAGCTTCCGGAGCTCTCTACCCGGATTGTGTCCCGGTGCCTCGACCCTGTCTGGCGCCAGAACCTCTGGGCCAGTCCGTGGTCTCAAGGTGGTATAATAGTAGTTCAGAGGCTTATGGTAACCTGTTGGCAACGGTTTGTTCAAACATGGTTTTTTGTCAATTTAAGACACGTCAGGGGTGGTCATTTTGATGACGTTGCCATGGTGATGACATGGGTTCATTGTGCCGGGATCTGGGTTGATGTTTCCATGGCATCTTTCTGACGTCATTGATTGGATTACCGAATATATGTTGCCTGCTTGATGTGGCTGGATCTGTTAACTGTTGGCATGTTGATGCGATGCCAGGGAAGGAGCTATTGTGCTGTGGGTAACCACTTATGCGGCACCGGGGTGGTGGTGGGAGGGGGGGCGGGGGTGGCGGAGGGGGTGGGGGGTGGGCAGTCAATAGCTTCCCTGATTGTACACCATCCAGATTGGATTCGACCTACACGACCTAAACTTAACACCTCATAGTTTTGTTAAAATATGGTATGTGTTTTTCTCACACAGTGCAGATTGACGGCCTACGCAAGCGTGAAAACGGGTATGTGGATTGTTGCGTTATGACTGATTTTCTTCTCACCAGAGGGAGACACTAATGCGCGAGCTGGAGCGCGAGAGAATGCTGCGGCTGGACGCTGAACATCGGCTCCGAGATGTGACGCTAGAGGGCGACACCTGCAAGTCCCGCCTCCAGGCTCTGCAGGAAGAGTTCCGGAAGTGAGTGTCACGTGGCTGTTAGCAGTGACTCAAGTTTATTCCTGATTCATCTGGAAACCCAAGCAAAGCTAAACTTGTTGGCCTCGTTTCCAACCAGAATCCACTTATTCCGTGTAAATTAGGATTTGTTTACAATTTACAATTGTTTATAATTTATTTAAGGTCGTATGATCAGAAAACCGCCGCTCTCCCAACCAAACTGCCCAGTCTACATATGTGTGGCCCAGCTCATCCAATGTTAACGTTTTGTTGAAATAGTTACTTAAGGATCCAATCCAAATTCATTTAATAAAAACATAGAAAGTAATGTATATTTCCTAAAATCGTAATCATAATCATGAAATTTTCAAGTAATCGTAATAGTTATCGATTGCATTTACAATGTAATCACCCCATGCCTGGGTAAGACCCTCCGATAGGAAAAACCTACTGGGGACGGGGCCTAATAAGTGTGGTTTGGCGTCTCCGCGTGGGTCTCGGTGACGCGTTGGAACGTACTCGTGACGTCACAATGTCTGTTATGACGTCAAGATTCACATGTATGTTGTGAGGATGGAACGATAGGATGTTATCCGGCGAGGTATAAAGGGAAGCAAACCCGGCGAAACATATGAAGACATAAACTAGTATGATGTGTGTTCACTTTCAGAGTTTCCGTTTAATAATAAGTAAGGGAATCATGTGGGGTTTTTTTCAGGATGGAAGAAATGGTGCAAAATCTACTCCACTACAAACAGAAGTTGGATTGCCTCAAACAGGAGAAAACAAGTCAAGTCATCCACTTCGAGGTCAATATCTTAATTACAGCTTTTAATCCGTGATTACAATCACAGATATGGTGTGCAATATAGACTACGATTTAGTCCGGGTAGTGTACAACTATTGTGCATATAACTATAACCCGAGACGTGGGGACGTAATGGAGCTTGACCTTGACCTTGACCTTGCTAGTATGCTGAATCACTTGAAGTCTTAGAATAATCGTATCTTCGTGACATCAATATGTTAATCATAGAACATTTTGTTGAATATCATCAGTCTGTTATGCGTATATTAAGATGTATGGAGACTTTGGGTATTTTGGACCCAAAAATGACGTCATCATGGCCACATAGTGTTGACTTGTGTTGACACAGTGTTGACAGTGTTGACTTTTTACCCACCAGAATAACATGCAGAAGTTCCGGACACACGTGAGCAATCTGGAGCAAGAGAACCAGATCCTGATGGCGGAGATTAAGAAGATTGAGTCCCAGGTAAGGACATGCAGCAGTGGCGGCTCTAAGAGAGGGGGCGGGGGTAGGTCCCAGGTAAGGACATGCAGCAGTGGCGGCTCTAAGGGGGGGGGGGGTAGGTCCCAGGTAAGGACATGCAGCAGTGGCGGCTCTAAGGGGGGGGGGGGTAGGTCCCAGGTAAGGACATGCAGCAGTGGGGGCTCTAGTGGGGGGGGGGGTAGGTCCCAGGTAAGGACATGCAGCAGTGGCGGCTCTAAGGGGGGAGGGGGGGGGGGAGGTCCCAGGTAAGGACATGCAGCAGTGGCGGCTTTAAGGGGTGGGGGGTAGGTCCCAGGTAAGGACATGCAGCAGTGGCGGCTCTAAGGGAGGGGGGGGTAGGTCCCAGATAAGGACATGCAGCAGTGGCGGCTCTAAGGGGGGGGGGGTAGGGGGTAGGGGGTACAAAAGCTCCCCCAAGCGAGGGCGTCCTGGGAGGGCGTCCAGGGCATTTCGACTGACTCTGCAGCCACAAGGACCCGCTCTCATCAGGTCATAGTCTTGCTGTAGATTTGTCCGCTAGTGTCCACCATGTTTCATACAGTTAAAGGTTCTGGTGTTTGTTATTTTACTATCACCTTTCGTGGTACGCGAAGTAACAGTAATGTAGAGCAATGTTGTCGTTACTGTTAGTGTATACATTGGATACCGTCTTGTGTTTCAGTGTGCGAATTGCCATCTTTGTAACAAGGAAATGAACTACAGCTTGGGCAAGGTACGTTTGTCAGGATACCAAAGTGTTCTATAATTCAAGGATAAGGTTAAACAATGCACTGACTAGCTGTGTGGCGCCATAAGGTTAAACAATGCACTGACTAGCTGTGTGGCGCCATAAGGTTAAACAATGCACTGACTAGCTGTGTGGCGCCATAAGGTTAAACAATGCACTGACTAGCTGTGTGGCGCCATGAGGTTAAACAATGCACTGACTAGCTGTGTGGCGCCATAAGGTTAAACAATGCACTGACTAGCTGTGTGGCGCCATAAGGTTAAACAATGCACTGACTAGCTGTGTGGCGCCATAAGGTTAAACAATGCACTGACTAGCTGTGTGGCGCCCTAAGGTTAAACAATGCACTGACTAGCTGTGTGGCGCCATAAGGTTAAACAATGCACTGACTAGCTGTGTGGCGCCATAAGGTTAAACAATGCACTGACTAGCTGTGTGGCGCCATAAGGTTAAACAATGCACTGACTAGCTGTGTGGCGCCATAAGGTTAAACAATGCACTGACTAGCTGTGTGGCGCCATAAGGTTAAACAATGCACTGACTAGCTGTGTGGCGCCATGAGGTTAAACAATGCACTGACTAGCTGTGTGGCGCCATAAGGTTAAACAATGCACTGACTAGCTGTGTGGCGCCCTAAGGTTAAACAATGCACTGACTAGCTGTGTGGCGCCATAAGGTTAAACAATGCACTGACTAGCTGTGTGGCGCCATAAGGTTAAACAATGCACTGACTAGCTGTGTGGCGCCATAAGGTTAAACAATGCACTGACTAGCTGTGTGGCGCCATAAGGTTAAACAATGCACTGACTAGCTGTGTGGCGCCATAAGGTTAAACAATGCACTGACTAGCTGTGTGGCGCCATAAGGTTAAACAATGCACTGACTAGCTGTGTGGCGCCCTAAGGTTAAACAATGCACTGACTAGCTGTGTGGCGCCATAAGGTTAAACAATGCACTGACTAGCTGTGTGGCGCCATAAGGTTAAACAATGCACTGACTAGCTGTGTGGCGCCATAAGGTTAAACAATGCACTGACTAGCTGTGTGGCGCCATAAGGTTAAACAATGCACTGACTAGCTGTGTGGCGCCATAAGGTTAAACAATGCACTGACTAGCTGTGTGGCGCCATAAGGTTTAACAATGCACTGACTAGCTGTGTGGCGCCATAAGGTTGAACAATGCACTGACTAGCTGTGTGGCGCCATAAGGTTAAACAATGCACTGACTAGCTGTGTGGCGCCATAAGGTTAAACAATGCACTGACTAGCTGTGTGGCGCCATAAGGTTTAACAATGCACTGACTAGCTGTGTGGCGCCATAAGGTTAAACAATGCACTGACTAGCTGTGTGGCGCCATAAGGTTAAACAATGCACTGACTAGCTGTGTGGCGCCATAAGATTAAACAATGCACTGACTAGCTGTGTGGCGCCATAAGATTAAACAATGCACTGACTAGCCGTGTGGCGCCATAAGGTTAAACAACGCACTGACTAGCCGTGTGGCGCCATAAGGTTAAACAATGCACTGACTAGCCGTGTGGCGCCATAAGGTTAAACAATGCACTGACTAGCTGTGTGGCGCCATAAGGTTGAACAATGCACTGACTAGCTGTGTGGCGCCATAAGGTTGAACAATGCACTGACTAGCTGTGTGGCGCCATAAGGTTAAACAATGCACTGACTAGCTGTGTGGCGCCATAAGGTTAAACAATGCACTGACTAGCTGTGTGGCGCCATAAGGTTAAACAATGCACTGACTAGCTGTGTGGCGCCATAAGGTTAAACAATGCACTGACTAGCTGTGTGGCGCCATAAGGTTAAACAATGCACTGACTAGCTGTGTGGCGCCATAAGGTTAAACAATGCACTGACTAGCTGTGTGGCGCCATAAGGTTAAACAATGCACTGACTAGCTGTGTGGCGCCATAAGGTTAAACAATGCACTGACTAGCTGCGTGGCGCAATAAGGTTAAACAATGCACTGACTAGCTGTGTGGCGCCATAAGGTTAAACAATGCACTGACTAGCTGTGTGGCGCCATAAGGTTAAACAATGCACTGACTAGCTGTGTGGCGCCCTAAGGTTAAACAATGCACTGACTAGCCGTGTGGCGCCATAAGGTTAAACAATGCACTGACTAGCTGTGTGGCGCCCTAAGGTTAAACAATGCACTGACTAGCTGTGTGGCGCCATAAGGTTAAACAATGCACTGACTAGCTGTGTGGCGCCATAAGGTTAAACAATGCACTGACTAGCTGTGTGGCGCCATAAGGTTAAACAATGCACTGACTAGCTGTGTGGCGCCATAAGGTTAAACAATGCACTGACTAGCTGTGTGGCGCCATAAGGTTGAACAATGCACTGACTAGCTGTGTGGCGCCATAAGGTTAAACAATGCACTGACTAGCTGTGTGGCGCCATAAGGTTAAACAATGCACTGACTAGCTGTGTGGCGCCCTAAGGTTAAACAATGCACTGACTAGCTGTGTGGCGCCATAAGGTTAAACAATGCACTGACTAGCTGTGTGGCGCCATAAGGTTAAACAATGCACTGACTAGCTGTGTGGCGCCATAAGGTTAAACAATGCACTGACTAGCTGTGTGGCGCCATAAGGTTAAACAATGCACTGACTAGCTGTGTGGCGCCATAAGGTTAAACAATGCACTGACTAGCTGTGTGGCGCCATAAGGTTAAACAATGCACTGACTAGCTGTGTGGCGCCATAAGGTTAAACAATGCACTGACTAGCCGTGTGGCGCCATAAGGTTAAACAATGCACTGACTAGCTGTGTGGCGCCATAAGGTTGAACAATGCACTGACTAGCTGTGTGGCGCCATAAGGTTAAACAATGCACTGACTAGCTGTGTGGCGCCATAAGGTTAAACAATGCACTGACTAGCTGTGTGGCGCCATAAGGTTAAACAATGCACTGACTAGCTGTGTGGCGCCATAAGGTTAAACAATGCACTGACTAGCTGTGTGGCGCCATAAGGTTAAACAATGCACTGACTAGCTGTGTGGCGCCATAAGGTTAAACAATGCACTGACTAGCTGTGTGGCGCCATAAGGTTAAACAATGCACTGACTAGCTGTGTGGCGCCATAAGGTTAAACAATGCACTGACTAGCTGTGTGGCGCCATAAGATTAAACAATGCACTGACTAGCTGTGTGGCGCCACGCTATGCCGTCACACTGTGTGACGTCATACGTCCGTTCGTATAACAGCCCGATCCCGATTGTCATGGTTGTCACGTGTTGTCATAAGTGCCGCGTGTCGTCAAGGTTACCACGTGTTGTCATGGTTGCCACGTGCTGTCAAGGTTACCATGTGTTGTCATCGTTGTCACGTGTTGTCTTCAGCCGGGGACGGCCCTGACGGAGGCGGACGGCCAGGACAAGTCACGTGTCCTGCTCCAGAGACTCAAGATGCTGGAGGCGGAGAAGTCAAGCCTCGTTCTGGAGAACGAGAACCAACGGCAACAGTACGAGAAATGTCTGGACGAGATCGCCAACCAAGTTGTACAAGCACTGCTCTCGCAAAAGGTAAGAACCACGTGGTACAGGCGCTGCTCTCACAAAGGGTAAGAACCAGGTGGTCCTAACTCTGGTCTCACAAGGGGTAAGAACCAGTTGGTACAGGCTCTGCTCTCACAAAGGGTAAGAACCAGGTGGTCCTAACTCTGCTCTCACAAAGGGTAAGAACCAGGTGGTCCTAACTCTGCTCTCACATAGGGTAAAAACCAGTTGGTACAGGCTCTGCTCTCACAAAGGGTAAGAACCAGGTGGTCCTAACTCTGCTCTCACATAGGGTAAGAACCAGTTGGTACAGGCTCTGCTCTCACAAAGGGTAAGAACCAGTTGGTATAAGGCTCTGCTCTCACAAAGGGTAAGAACCAGTTGGTACAGGCTATGCTCTCACAGATGGTAAGAACCAGTTGGTTCAGGCTCTGCTCTCACGAAGGGTAAGAACCAGGTGGTCCTAACTCTGCTCTCACAAAGGGTAAGAACCAGTTGGTACAGGCTCTGCTCTCACAAAGGGTAAGAACCAGTTGGTACAGACTCTGCTCTCACAATGGGTAAGAACCAGTTGGTACAGACTCTGCTCTCACAATGGGTAAGAACGTAATGGTACAGGCTCTGCTCTCACAAAAGGGTAAGAACCAGGCGGTACAGGCTCTGCTCTCACAAAGGGTAAGAACTAGTTGGTACAGGCTCTGCTCTCACGAAGGGTAAGAACCAGGTGGTCCTAACTCTGCTCTCACAAAGGGTAAGAACCAGTTGGTACGGGCTCTGCTCTCACAAAGGGTAAGAACCAGTTGGTACAGACTCTGCTCTCACAATGGGTAAGAACGTAATGGTACAGGCTCTGCTCTCACAAAGAGTAAGAACCGAGCTTACCTTTAATCGGCCACTAGGTTTCTTCTGACCACCGACGAAAAAAGCCTTTTGCCTTATCTTGTTTGCTTGTCTGGCGTTGTTAAAGCGCGCTGAAATCGGGAGTTGTTTGCATCAGATGTCAATACTTGGCTTCTTGATGTTCGTTGCCCAATCGTCGTCCGTCAGGTAGATAAACAAACCGTCGCCAAGACTGCAGCTAACGGCCGACATTTACACAAGGGAATTATAGTGCTCGGCAGGTTACTTTGTTTTCGGTGTTCTGTCAGATAGCATCGGTTTGACAAGCGGCATATGGCGGGGCTTGTCTAGGAATGCGCAAAAATAACCACCGAATAGCATTATCTTAAAGTCGGCGGTGGAGGGGTGGGTTGGGGGGGGGGGGGCGTGGGAGGACTACATGGCTTGTTTCCGGGTATAGCTGCTCTGTCAGGGAACACATAACGTGTGACCCACAACCTAATCCCGACCTCCCATTAGGGCTGTGGACGCCCAGGAACGGAGCTGCCGACACCGCCATGCGTCCCGCGGTAACAAACAAACCTGTGGGGGAGGGGGGGGGGGAGGGGGGAGCCGTGAGATGGGGCGAGGTCCCGGCCTGATAGAATGGGAGGGGGGGGGGGGTAGGATAGGAGGAGGGCGGGGGGTCCAGTCTCCATAGGAAGGCGGGGTCCTGGCTCCTTATATGAGGGAGGGGGGGGGGGTCCTGGCGTGATAGGATGGGAGGGGTGGGGGGGGGCCCTGGCCCAATAGGGAGGATGGGGGGCGGGGGGGGGGGTTCTATTGGGGGGGGGGGCAGGTTACCGTGGCAGGGCGAGGTTCTGGTCTAACAGAGGGGGGGAGGGGGGGCTGGCGGGAGTAAGGTGGCAGGGCAACGTTCTGGTCCGATAGAGGGGCTTGCCGGCCCCGATCAGTGGGTGTAGGAGGGGAGGGGGTGTAGGAGGGAGGGAGAGGGGGGGGGGTGATGTTATGATTACCTTTCCTCATTGTGACTCACGCATGCCTCATACGTCATCCACTTCATTCTGACTTCTAGATATCAGCTGAATATCATTTGAACGGTTACTGTTTCATGTTGCTAATATTACCTTTCGGTATGGGCCTTGTCCCCTCTCGCCTCACCTCACCTCACCTCACCTCACCTCACCTCATCTCACCTCACCTCACCTCACCTCATCTCACCTCACCTCATCTCACCAGTGCCACCGAACATTCTTTCCCCGCATATCCAAGTCATGCAAAAGTTATTCGACATGTTTGCATCATGCATCGTCATGCACCGGCAAAACCGGAATAGAGCTTTTGCCTTGTAATAACTTCCCATTTTACGATCTGCCTGTCATCAGTAAGGATGTCAAGAATCTAGCTCAAATTGAGAGAGGTTTAAATAATTGTGTTGTGCCTAGATATTGTGTGAACAGCTCAAACTAACATACCCGATGGCGGCTAAACTATGTACTACGTGACATAGGCCACGGGTCTTAAAGCAGAATGAGCAAGGGACCGACACATTTGTCTTTGGGTCGTGTCATGTAGGATATTGACTCATTGTTCCTTCCTTTGTGTTTTCAGACACTCAGAGAAGAATGCAACAAGTTACAACGCCGGGTGCGAGACCTGGAAGAACAAAATAAACAGCTCAATCAAATGTTTCAACAAAGGATGAAATTCGCCTCAGATTCGGTTTTGCAGGTTAGCGTTTACGGCATTCCGTGTTTTAGTATTTTGAGCGCCGTTATATCCTCTGGTTGTATTATATGTACACGGTATTGTTAGGCTGTACCGGCTTTGTTTCTAACTGATAATTAAATTGAAAAATTGAAAAACAAAATGAGGCTATACATCTATATCTCTTGCAGTCACTGGTGTCAAAGAAACTGCCGGTTCCCTGCCACTCCACGGGTCAAGCTGGTGCCTCTGCTTCGAGTCCCCGTTCCTCCTGTCTTCCGCTCAGCACTCAGGTAGGTGGCGCTGGCGTGTGTATGGTATCTTGCTGTTTAATCGTGTTTGCATACAGTGATGCCCTTGATGCTAGTTCGCGAGTAAAAAACATTATAGAATTCTCCCATATATTTATTTCCTTTTCCTTTTGCGGCCTCCGTATCCTGCAGTCCACTGCTCGACTTCTCCTTCTTCCCTTTACGGCCTCCGTATCCTCCTGTCCACTGCTCGACTTCTCCTTCCCTTTACGGCTTCCGTATCCTCCTGTCCACTGCTCGACTTCTCCTTCCCTTTGCGGCCTCCGTATCCTGCAGTCCACTGCTCGACTTCTCCTTCTTCCCTTTACGGCCTCCGTATCCTCCTGTCCACTGCTCGACTTCTCCTTCCCTCTTACGGCTTCCGTATCCTCCAGTCCAGTGCTCAACTTCTCCTTCTTCCCTTTACGGCCTCCGTATCCTCCTGTCCACTGCTCGACTTCTCCTTCTTCCCTTCACGGCCTCCGTATCCTCCTCTCCACTGCTCGACTTCTCCTTCTTCCCTTCACGGCCTCCGTATCCTCCAGTCCTCTGCTCGACTTCTCCTTCTTCCCTTTACGGCCTCCGTATTCTCCTGTCCACTGCTCGACTTCTCCTTCTTCCCTTCACGGCCTCCGTATCCTCCTCTCCACTGCTCGACTTCTCCTTCTTCCCTTCACGGCCTCCGTATCCTCCCGTCCACTGCTCGACTTCTCCTTCTTCCCTTTACGGCCTCCGTATCCTCCTGTCCACTGCTCGACTTCTCCTTCTTCCCTTTACGGCCTCCGTATCCTCCAGTCCTCTGCTCGACTTCTCCTTCTTCCCTTTACGGCCTCCGTATCCTCCAGTCCACTGCTCGATTTCTCCTTCTTCCCTTTACGGCCTCCGTATCCTCCTCTCCACTGCTCGACTTCTCCTTCTTCCCTTCACGGCCTCCGTATCCTCCAGTCCTCTGCTCGACTTCTCCTTCTTCCCTTTACGGCCTCCGTATCCTCCTGTCCACTGCTCGACTTCTCCTTCTTCCCTTCACGGCCTCCGTATTCTCCTGTCCACTGCTCGACTTCTCCTTCTTCCCTTCACGGCCTCCGTATCCTCCTCTCCACTGCTCGACTTCTCCTTCTTCCCCTCACGGCCTCCGTATCCTCCAGTCCACTGCTCGACTTCTCCTTCTTCCCTTTACGGCCTCCGTATCCTCATGTCCACTGCTCGACTTCTCCTTCTTCCCTTCACGGCCTCCGTATCCTCCTGTCCACTGCTCGACTTCTCCTTCTTCCCTTTACGGCCTCCGTATCCTCCCGTCCACTGCTCGACTTCTCCTTCTTCCCTTCACGGCCTCCGTATCCTCCTCTCCACTGCTCGACTTCTCCTTCTTCCCTTTACGGCCTCCGTATCCTCCTGTACACTGCTCGACTTCTCCTTCTTCCCTTTACGGCCTCCGTATCCTCCCGTCCACTGCTCGACTTCTCCTTCTTCCCTTTACGGCCTCCGTATCCTCCTGTCCACTGCTCGACTTCTCCTTCTTCCCTTTACGGCCTCCGTATCCTCCTGTCCACTGCTCGACTTCTCCTTCCCTTTACGGCCTCCGTATCCTCCAGTCCACTGCTCGACTTCTCCTTCTTCCCTTCACGGCCTCCGTATCCTCCTGTCCACTGCTCGACTTCTCCTTCTTCCCTTTACGGCCTCCGTATCCTCCAGCCCACTGCTCGACTTCTTCTTCCCTTTACGGCCTCCGTATCCGCCTGTCCACTGCTCGCCTTCTCCTTCTTCCCTTTACGGCCTCCGTATCCTCCAGTCCACTGCTCGCGTTCTCCTTCTTCCCTTTACGGCCTCCGTATCCTCCAGTCCACTGCTCGACTTCTCCTTCTTCCCTTTACGGCCTCCGTATCCTCCAGTCCACTGCTCGACTTCTCCTTCTTCCCTTCACGGCCTCTGTATCCTCCTGTCCACTGCTCGACTTCTCCTTCTTCCCTTCACGGCCTCCGTATCCTCCTGTCCACTGCTCGACTTCTCCTTCTTCCCTTTACGGCCTCCGTATCTGCCTGTACACTGCTCGACTTCTCCTTCTTCCCTTTACGGCCTCCGTATCCTCCTCTCCACTGCTCGACTTCTCCTTCTTCCCTTTACGGCCTCCGTATCCTCCAGTCCACTGCTCGACTTCTGCTTCTTCCCTTTACGGCCTCCGTATCCTCCAGTCCACTGCTCGACTTCTCCTTCTTCCCTTTACGGCCTCCGTATCCTCCTGTCCACTGCTCGACTTCTCCTTCCCTTTACGGCCTCCGTATCCTCCTGTCCACTGCTCGACTTCTCCTTCTTCCCTTTACGGCCTCCGTATCCTCCTGTCCACTGCTCGACTTCTCCTTCTTCCCTTTACGGCCTCCGTATCCTCCAGTCCTCTGCTCGACTTCTCCTTCTTCCCTTTACGGCCTCCGTATCCTCCTGTCCACTGCTCGACTTCTCCTTCTTCCCTTCACGGCCTCCGTATCCTCCTCTCCACTGCTCGACTTCTCCTTCTTCCCTTCACGGCCTCCGTATCCTCCTGTCCACTGCTCGACTTCTCCGTCTTCCCTTCACGGCCTCCGTATCCTCCTGTCCACTGCTCGACTTCTCCTTCTTCCCTTTACGGCCTCCGTATCCTCCTGTCCACTGCTCGACTTCTCCTTCTTCCCTTTACGGCCTCCGTATCCTCCTCTCCACTGCTCGACTTCTCCTTCTTCCCTTCACGGCCTCCGTATCCTCCTGTCCACTGCTCGACTTCTCCTTCTTCCCTTTACGGCCTCCGTATCCTCCAGTCCTCTGCTCGACTTCTCCTTCTTCCCTTTACGGCCTCCGTATCCTCCTGTCCACTGCTCGACTTCTCCTTCTTCCCTTTACGGCCTCCGTATCCTCCTCTCCACTGCTCGACTTCTCCTTCTTCCCTTCACGGCCTCCGTGTCCTCCTCTCCACTGCTCGACTTCTCCTTCTTCCCTTTACGGCCTCCGTATCCTCCAGTCCACTGCTCGACTTCTCCTTCTTCCCTTTACGGCCTCCGTATCCTCCTCTCCACTGCTCGACTTCTCCTTCTTCCCTTCACGGCCTCCGTATCCTCCTCTCCACTGCTCGACTTCTCCTTCTTCCCTTTACGGCCTCCGTATCCTCCAGTCCACTGCTCGACTTCTCCTTCTTCCCTTCACGGCCTCCGTATCCTCCAGTCCACTGCTCGACTTCTCCTTCTTCCCTTCACGGCCTCCGTATCCTCCAGTCCACTGCTCGACTTCTTCTTCCCTTTACGGCCTCCGTATCCTCCCGTCCACTGCTCGACTTCTCCTTCTTCCCTTCACGGCCTCCGTATCCTCCTGTCCACTGCTCGACTTCTCCTTCTTCCCTTTACGGCCTCCGTATCCTCCTGTCCACTGCTCGACTTCTCCTTCTTCCCTTTACGGCCTCCGTATCCTCCAGTCCACTGCTCGACTTCTCCTTCTTCACTTTACGGCCTCCGTATCCTCCTGTACACTGCTCGACTTCTCCTTCTTCCCTTCACGGCCTCCGTATCCTCCAGTCCACTGCTCGACTTCTCCTTCTTCCCTTCACGGCCTCCGTATCCTCCTGTCCACTGCTCGACTTCTCCTTCTTCCCTTTACGGCCTCCGTATCCTCCTGTCCAGTGCTCAACTTCTCCTTCTTCCCTTTACGGCCTCCGTATCCTCCTGTCCACTGCTCGACTTCTCCTTCTTCCCTTTACGGCCTCCGTATCCTCCAGTCCACTGCTCGACTTCTCCTTCTTCCCTTTACGGCCTCCGTATCCTCCTGTCCACTGCTCGACTTCTCCTTCTTCCCTTTACGGCCTCCGTATCCTCCTGTCCACTGCTCGACTTCTCCTTCCCTTTACGGCCTCCGTATCCTCCTGTCCACTGCTCGACTTCTCCTTCTTCCCTTTACGGCCTCCGTATCCTCCTGTCCACTGCTCGACTTCTCCTTCCCTTTACGGCCTCCGTATCCTCCAGTCCACTGGTCGACTTCTTCTTCTTCCCTTCACGGCCTCCGTATCCTCCAGTCCACTGCTCGACTTCTCCTTCTTCCCTTCACGGCCTCCGTATCCTCCTGTCCACTGCTCGACTTCTCCTTCTTCCCTTTACGGCCTCCGTATCCTCCTGTCCAGTGCTCGACTTCTCCTTCTTCCCTTTACGGCCTCCGTATCCTCCTGTCCACTGCTCGACTTCTCCTTCTTCCCTTTACGGCCTCCGTATCCTCCTGTCCACTGCTCGACTTCTCCTTCCCTTTACGGCCTCCGTATCCTGCAGTCCACTGCTCGACTTCTCCTTCTTCCCTTTACGGCTTCCGTATCCTCCTGTCCAGTGCTCAACTTCTCCTTCTTCCCTTTACGGCCTCCGTATCCTCCTGTCCACTGCTTGACTTCTCCTTCTTCCCTTCACGGCCTCCGTATCCTCCTGTCTACTGCTCGACTTCTCCTTCCCTTTACGGCCTCCGTATCCTCCAGCCCACTGCTCGACTTCTCCTTCCCTTTGCGGCCTCCGTATCCTCCAGTCCACTGCTCGACTTCTCCTTCCCTTTACGGCCTCCGTATCCTCCAGTCCACTGCTCGACTTCTCCTTCCCTTTACGGCCTCCGTATCCTCCAGTCCACTGCTCGACTTCTCCTTCCCTTTACGGCCTCCGTATCCTCCAGTCCACTGCTCGACTTCTCCTTCCCTTTACGGCCTCCGTATCCTCCAGTCCACTGCTCGACTTCTCCTTCCCTTTACGGCCTCCGTATCCTCCAGTCCACTGCGCGACTTCTCCTTCTTCCCTTCACGGCCTCCGTATCCTCCAGTCCACTGCTCGACTTCTCCTTCTTCCCTTTACGGCCTCCGTATCCTCCTGTCTACTGCTCGACTTCTCCTTCCCTTTACGGCCTCCGTATCCTCCAGTCCACTGCTCGACTTCTCCTTCCCTTTACGGCTTCCGTATCCTCCTGTCCACTGCTCGACTTCTCCTTCCCTTTACGGCTTTCGTATCCTCCTGTCCACTGCTCGACTTCTCCTTCCCTTTACGGCTTCCGTATCCTCCAGTCTACTGCTCGACTTCTCCTTCCCTTTACGGCCTCCGTATCCTCCAGTCCACTGCTCGACTTCTCCTTCCCTTTACGGCCTCCGTATCCTCCTGTCTACTGCTCGCCTTCTCCTTCTTCCCTTCACGGCCTCCGTATCCTCCAGTCCACTGCTCGACTTCTCCTTCCCTTTACGGCCTCCGTATCCTCTTGTCCACTGCTCGACTTATCCTTCTTCCTTTTACGCCTTCCGTATCCTCCAGTCCACTGCTCGACTTCTCCTTCCCTTTACGGCCTCCGTATCCTCCTGTCCAGTGCTCAACTTCTCCTTCTTCCCTTTACGGCCTCCGTATCCTCCTGTCCACTGCTCGACTTCTCCTTTTCCCCTTACGGCCTCCGTATCCTGCAGTCCACTGCGCGAATTCTCCTTCCCTTTACGGCCTCCGTATCCTCCTGTCCACTGCTCGACTTCTCCTTTTCCCTTTACGGCCTCCGTATCCTCCAGTCCACTGCTCGACTTCTCCTTCTTCCCTTTACGACCTCCGTATCCTCCTGTCCACTGCTTGACTTCTCCTTCTTCCCTTCACGGCCTCCGTATCCTCCAGTCTACTGCTCGACTTCTCCTTCCCTTTACGGCCTCCGTATCCTCCAGCCCACTGCTCGACTTCTCCTTCTTCCCTTTACGGCCTCCGTATCCTCCAGTCTACTGCTCGACTTCTCCTTCCCTTTACGGCCTCCGTATCCTCCTGTCCACTGCTCGACTTCTCCTTCTTCCCTTCACGGCCTCCGTATCCTCCTGTCCACTGCTCGACTTCTCCTTCTTTCCTTCACGGTCTCCGTATCCTCCAGTCCACTGCTCGACTTCTCCTTCTTCCCTTCACGGCCTCCGTATCCTCCTCTCCACTGCTCGACTTCTCCTTCTTCCCTTCACGGCCTCCGTATCCTCCAGTCCACTGCTCGACTTCTCCTTCTTTCCTTTACGGCCTCCGTATCCTCCTGTCCACTGCTCGACTTATCCTTCTTCCTTTTACGGCCTCCGTATCCTCCTCTCCACTGCTCGACTTCTCCTTCTTCCCTTCACGGCCTCCGTATCCTCCAGTCCACTGCTCGACTTCTCCTTCTTCCCTTTACGGCCTCCGTATCCTCCTGTCCACTGCTCGACTTCTCCTTCTTCCCTTTACGGCCTCCGTATCCTCCAGTCCACTGCTCGACTTCTCCTTCTTCCCTTTACGGCCTCCGTATCCTCCTGTCCACTGCTCGACTTCTCCTTCTTCCCTTCACGGCCTCCGTATCCTCCTGTCCACTGCTCGACTTCTCCTTCTTCCCTTCACGGCCTCCGTATCCTCCTGTCCAGTGCTCGACTTCTCCTTCTTCCCTTCACGGCCTCCGTATCCTCCTGTCCACTGCTCGACTTCTCCTTCTTCCCTTTACGGCCTCCGTATCCTCCCGTCCACTGCTCGACTTCTCCTTCTTCCCTTTACGGCCTCCGTATCCTCCAGTCCACTGCTCGACTTCTCCTTCTTCCCTTTACGGCCTCCGTATCCTCCTGTCCACTGCTCGACTTCTCCTTCTTCCCTTTACGGCCTCCGTATCCTCCAGTCCACTGCTCGACTTCTCCTTCTTCCCTTCACGGCCTCCGTATCCTCCTGTCCACTGCTCGACTTCTCCTTCTTCCCTTTACGGCCTCCGTATCCTCCAGTCCACTGCTCGACTTCTCCTTCTTCCCTTCACGGCCTCCGTATCCTCCTGTCCACTGCTCGACTTCTCCTTCTTCCCTTTACGGCCTCCGTATCCTCCAGTCTACTGCTCGACTTCTCCTTCTTCCCTTTACGGCCTCCGTATCCTCCTGTCCACTGCTCGACTTCTCCTTCCCTTCACGGCCTCCGTATCCTCCTGTCCACTGCTCGACTTCTCCTTCTTCCCTTCACTTCCTCCGTATCCTCCAGTCCACTGCTCGACTTCTCCTTCTTCCCTTTACGGCCTCCGTATCCTCCTGTCCACTGCTCGACTTCTCCTTCTTCCCTTTACGGCCTCCGTATCCTCCAGTCCACTGCTCGACTTCTCCTTCTTCCCTTCACGGCCTCCGTATCCTCCTGTCCACTGCTCGACTTCTCCTTCTTCCCTTTACGGCCTCCGTATCCTCCAGTCCACTGCTCGACTTCTCCTTCTTCCCTTCACGGCCTCCGTATCCTCCTGTCCACTGCTCGACTTCTTCTTCCCTTTACGGCCTCCGTATCCTCCTGTCCACTGCTCGACTTCTCCTTCTTCCCTTCACGGCCTCCGAATCCTCCTGTCCACTGCTCGACTTCTCCTTCTTCCCCCACCCTTCGACCAGTCCTCTCGCTGTCTCCTATACTCCGTGACCTACATAGGTTACCCCATGACCTACATACGGTTACCCGTGACCTACATACGGCTACCCTATGACCTACATCCGGTTGCCCCATGACCTATATCACTGATCGTCTTATCTCTCCTATATCTAGGTCACTTTCGTCAATGGGCGTCCTACTCCGTCCCCAAGTCATGTGGGTGAACCACGTGACCAAGGTGCCAGTCCCCTTTCGTCAGCCGCCGTCAGTATCGGCTCGCTACAGAGTATGTGCAGCGACTATCTGGACCAGGTGAGTAGAAACTGTGAAAGTTATAACTCTCTGACCTATCATGAGAGAAGTGTAAGGAATCTCTGGCCTGTGTTGAGAGAAGTGTTATGACTGACCTGTGATGAGAGAAGTGTTATGACTCTCTGACCTTTGATGAGAGAAGTGTTATGACTCTCTGACCTGTGATGAGAGAAGTGTTATAACTCTCTGACCTGTGTTGAGAGAAGTGTTATGACTGACCTGTGATGAGAGAAGTGTTATAACTCTCTGGCCTGTGTTGAGAGAAGTGTTATGACTGACATGTGATGAGAGAAGTGTTATAACTCTCTGGCCTGTGTTGAGAGAAGTGTAACAAATCTCTAACCTGTGTTGAGAGAAGTGTTATGACTGACCTGATGAGAGAAGTGTAATAAATCTCTGACCTGTCTTGAGAGAAGTGTAACAAATCTCTAACCTGTGTTGAGAGAAGTGTTATGACTGACCTGTGATGAGAGAAGTGTTATAACTCTCTGGCCTGTGAGGAGAGAAGTGCAATAAATCTCTGACCTGTGATGAGAGAAGTGTTATGACTGACCTGTGATGAGAGAAGTGTTATAACTCTCTGGCCTGTGTTGAGAGAAGTGTTATGACTGACCTGTGATGAGAGAAGTGTTATGACTGACCTGTGATGAAAGAAGTGTTATAACTCTCTGGCCTGTGTTGAGAGAAGTGTTATTACTGACCTGTGATGAGTGTTATAACTCTCTGGCCTGTGTTGAGAGAAGTGTTATGACTGACCTGTGATGAGAAAAGTGTTATAACTCTCTGGCCTGTGTTGAGAGAAGTGTTATGACTGACATGTGACGAGAGAAGTGTTGTGACTGACCTGTGATGAGAAAAGTGTTATAACTCTCTGGCCTGTGTTGAGAGAAGTGTTATGACTGACCTGTGATGAGAGAAGTGTTATGACTCTCTGACCTGTGATGAGAGAAGTGTTATGACTGACCTGTGACGAGAGAAGTGTTATGACTGACCTGTGATGAAAGAAGTGTTATAACTCTCTGGCCTGTGTTGAGAGAAGTGTTATTACTGACCTGTGATGAGAGAAGTGTAATAAATCTCTGACCTGTGATGAGAGAAGTGTAATAAATCTCTGACCTGTGATGAGAGAAGTGTTATGACTGACCTGTGATGAGAGAAGTGTTATAACGCTCTGGCCTGTGTTGAGAGAAGTGTAATAAATCTCTGACCTGTGATGAGAGAAGTGTTATGACTGACATGTGATGAGAGAAGTGTAATGACTGACCTGTGATGAGAGAAGTGTTATAACTCTCTGACCTATGATGAGAGAAGTGTAATAAATCTCTGACCTGTGTTGAGATAAGTGTTATGACTGACCTGTGATGAGAGAAGTGTTATAACTCTCTGGCCTGTGAGGAGAGAAGTGTTATGACTGACCTGTGATGAGAGAAGTGTTATAACTCTCTGGCCTGTGTTGAGAGAAGTGTTATGACTGACATGTGATGAGAAAAGTGTTATAACTCTCTGGCTTGTGTTGAGAGAAGTGTTATGACTGACCTGTGATGAGAAAAGTGTTATAACTCTCTGGCCTGTGTTGAGAGAAGTGTTATGACTGACCTGTTATGAGAGAAGTGTTATGACTGACCTTTGATGAAAGAAGTGTTATAACTCTCTGGCCTGTGTTGAGAGAAGTGTTATGACTGGCCTGTGTTGAGAGAAGTGTTATGACTGACCTGTGATGAGAGATGTGTTATAACTCTCTGACCTGTGTTGAGAGACGTGTTATGACTGACCTGTGATGAGAGAAGTGTTATGACTGACCTGTGATGAAAGAAGTGTTATAACTCTCTGGCCTGTGTTGAGAGAAGTGTTATGACTGACCTGTGATGAGAAAAGTGTTATAACTCTCTGACATGAGATGAGAGAAGTGTTATGACTGACCTGTGATGAGAGAAGTGTTATGACTGACCTGTGATGAGAGAAGTGTTATAACTCTCTGGCCTGTGTTGAGAGAAGTGTTATGACTGACCTGTGATGAGAGAAGTGTTATAACTCTCTGACCTGTGTTGAGAGAAGTGTTATGACTGACCTGTGATGAGAGAAGTGTTATGACTGACCTGTGATGAGAAAAGTGTTATAACTCTCTGACCTGTGATGCGAGAAGTGTTATGACTGACCTGTGATGAGAAAAGTGTTATAACTCTCTGACCTGTGTTGAGAGAAGTGTTATGACTGACCTGTGATGAGAGAAGTGTTATAACTCTCTGGCCTGTGTTGAGAGAAGTGTAATAAATCTCTGACCTGTGTTGAGAGAAGCGTTATGACTGACCTGTGATGAGAGTAGTGTAATAAATCTCTGACCTGTGTTGAGAGAAGTGTAATAAATCTCTGACCTGTGTTGAGAGAAGTGTTATGACTGACCTGTGATGCGAGTAGTGTAATAAATCTCTGGCCTGTGTTGAGAGAAGTGTTATGACTGACCTGTGATGAGAGAAGTGTTATAACTCTCTGGCCTGTGTTGAGGGAGGTGCCCTGTGCTATCCGTGACGTTTTCCTCTTGTTCTGACAGACCCACGCCGAGGATTGTCTCGGGAAACCGGAGCTGAGCTCACCGCCGTCATGGCTCCGCCAGGTGGCGCTTGCAGCGGCGGAACATTCTCCCACGAGATCACTGACGTCCTGCAACACTGCTGAAGGCGCCGTCACCATAACCGCGCAGGCGCAGCAGCAGCTCAAGGCCCCCCAGACCCCCCAGACCCCCCTGGCCCTCCAGGCCCTCCAGGCACGCCAGGCGAGCGCCAGTCTGCTGGGTCACGCCCCGGGGTCCTCCCCCTTCTCGCCGCCCCCGGGCCACGCCTTCCAGAGTGCCGCCGCCGACTATACAGTGGTGCCCCCCGGCGGCCTCGGCGGCAGGACTATTATTGCACCAGCGGTGCCATCTAGCGAACATAGCTTACGGACTAGCGTGAGTAATCACGGCCTTGACCTTTCATCGGGCCACGTGACGGATTCACCGGCTGCCGGGGGAGAGTCTGCGGCGTGTAGGGTCGGCCACCAGGGCGGCGCCACCGTCGCAAGTCCACGGCTCCAGAACGCCATCGCCAAGATCCACACAGAGTTTGCGACGGATTCTGGAAGTTCACGCGTGCGGCCGGCAGGGGTGGCGGGTGTCGGGGCGGGGGCGGGGGCGGGGGGTGGTGAGCAAGGGGCAGGACCTCCACCCCACCCCGACCCCCACCCCCGACCCCCACCCCCAGCCACTCTGACGCCCGCCAGCCAGTCGGTTCAGTCCAAGAGAGAAGACATCCTGAACGCCCTGAGCGCGCTGACGGACAAGATGCAGCGGATGAACCTAATAGTCCCCGGATCCGACGACTCGGGAGCGGGGGTCTCCGGATCGCTGGTGTCCCCCGGTCGGGAGCTGCTGCAGCTGACGGACTCCTTCAGCGAGCGGTTCGTGGTGACGGACGCGGACGGGGTGCCGGTGATCCAGGACCGCCTGCTGGGGGACTCGGACAGCGAGGAGGATCTGGAATGCGGCGGCGGTGATCCGGACTGGCCTCGGGCCTCAAAGGAGTACAGTGGCGCCTCCACCGTGTCCCTGAACGAGCTTCTGGAGCGCGGCCTTGACAACATGGAGACCCCCAACGACGACACCTTCAGTCTCGCCGACTTCAATCTCGGCACGCGAGACTCGGACGAGGACCCGGATGTGGGTCATCATTTTGCTCTGGGATCAGGGGTCAAAGGTCACAGTCCCGTGAAGTCCCACTCCGGTATGCCCCAAGCCGCCGCCGTCCACACGCCGTCACGCGTTCGGGATCTGAGTCCGGATGACTCGGGACAGTCTGTCTGTCTGGATCAGCGCCTCGTGGACGCCCGGAAGAGCAGCTCGAGCCAGACGAGTCCCGACTTCCAGCCGTGTAGCTGTGCTGTATCCATGGAGTGTGTCCCTGAGGACAGCGGTCAGGGGGTGGGTGGTGATGGTGAGGTCAACGGTCAGGGGGTGGATGGTGAGGGTGAGGACATCAGTCAGGGGGTGGCTGGTGAGGGTGAGGTCAACGGTCAGGGGTTGGGTCGTGAGGGTGAGGACAGCGGTCAGGGGGTGGTGGGTCGTGACGGTGAGGACAGCGGTCAGGGGGTGGGTGGTGGGGGTGAGGACAGCCTCCTCCCCCCGGACGTGGAGTCGCTGGACCCCCAGGGTGACCACGTGACCCACAAGCCGCCCATCCCCCGCCCCCTCCTCCGCCCGTCCACCCTGGATATACAGAGCCTCGGGGCGTCCAAGAGCCCGGTGCCCAGCCCTGTCCGGAGCGCCTCAGCCAGCCCCAGGGGGCGGGGGGAGCCCCGCGGTTGCCTTGACTACAGCAGCAGCGGCAGCAGCAGCAGCTCGTGCAGCAGTGAGAGCGGCAGCGACTCCAGCGCTGACGTCAGCAGCGAGGGGGAGGAGAGCTCGGCGGAAGTCTCGCCTGCCGCGGTGGCGCCACCGTCGGCGCCACCCAAGATGGCGATGAAGCCTGCGAGTCACTGCATGGTTCTCCCCAGCGCCACCTGGAAGCCAAAGTCGCAGCGCTCGCCCAAACACACAAAAAAAACGCGCAAAAAGTCAAGGTCACGTAAGTCTAAGTCCAAGGACGCGGAGGGGTCAGTCTCGAGCAGTAAGTCTCGTAGGAAAAAGAGCGGCGGGTCTCCGCTGCCCCCGCCTGCTGCAGTGGCGCCCCTAGCGGCCCCGCGGGTGGAGAAGCGGTCGCCCAGTCCGCGCCGGGTCCGGGAGAGGGCTGAGCAGCGGCGGGCGGCGGAGGCCGATCGCGCCCTGGCAGTGGCGCCATCTCGCGGACCCAAGGACAGCGGCGACTACGTCCTCCTCAGAGTGCCGGGGAAGCTTCCCAAGTTGACCAATCAGGACACGGGACGGTCGGAGGTGCAGGAAGACCCGATTGAGCCTGCGGCGCGGGCGTCCCAGCCGGCCAAGGTCAAACGGAAACCGCGGTCAAGGACGCCTTCCCAAGAGCGCAGGGAAAGGCAAGGACCCGTGTTAATCCGCGGTCACGTGACCAGTAGCCCGGACTCGGCCATGCAGCAGAGTTTTTCGTCGACGTCTTCCGGAAGTGACGTAATCGTTGTGGAAAAGCCTGCCGGGAAGGATGACGGATACTCCAGCAACTCCGCCGTTTCGTTCTCCCTCAACGGTAGCCATGACAACAGAACGGGTGAGGCCCTGGGCGGCCAGCGTAACCACGTGACTTCCCACCGCTTAGCGCTGGGGGCCCCGGGGGTGGAGCTGTCGGTGGGGCCTGAGCGGCGACTCGTGCGGCCTCCCCCACTGGGGCGTGCACCCTGCCCCCCGCTGCGCCCCCCGCCCGGCCCCCAACTCGGCCCCCTCGTGGCGGCGCAGGGCAAACCACCCGGTAACGACAAGGTCCGGGAACTCAGGGGTAAGTTTGAGGCGGCGGCCGAGGAGGAAGATGGGGTGGCGCCGGTGGCGGTGCGGAGCGGTCCGCCCCTCTCCGCCCCGCCCCACTCCCCCCCGCCCCACTCCCCCCAGCCCCACTCCCCCCCACCCCGCTCCCCGGGTCGCTCGCCGGCTGTTCCTGTGGATGGCGGGGCCGCGTTTGGCCGGTTTGACTACGGCGACTACGTGTGCCTCGACCCCCTGTGGACCCCCCCAGACCTCGAGACCCCCGAGGCGGCCGTGTCCATGGCGGAGGCCTTCCTCAACGTGCGGGTGGCGCCACCTCTCGGCCACAGCGCGCCCTGCACGCCCACCTCTCGCGAGACTCCGCCCGACGTCGCGTTGTCCACCCACAGCCATCTGCATCCCGCCACCACGTCACGTGTCACTGTGACGTCACGGCGCCTGCGCACGCCGGAGCCCACGCCCAGTGTCTCTGACCCGTGTCTATCGGTGCGCCATCTGGTATCCGGGCGGCCCGCGCCGCTAGGGGGCGCTCGCCGCGGCCGCCCCAAGAGTCTCCCCGCCGCCCTGAAGAGGGCGCTCTCGGAAGGTCGCCTCACTGAAGGTCATCGCCAGGTCAGCCTCGCCAAACTGGTCATCGAGAAGCTCAAGGCCGACCAGGTCGCCATGGAGCTTCAGTTTCGCGGCACCGACCTTGACCTTTACCAAGATGACCGTAGAAGTGGTTCCACCGGCGACACACGTGGTTCCGGAAGGCGTAAGCTGGGTGCCAGTGCCCACGGCGGTAAGGACAGGAACCAGTGTGTGGTGGGCTACGCGCTCGCCGACAGCCGCCCGCCAAAGAGGTCGCTTAGCGACAAATTCAACCTCGATCCAGACTACGTCCTTAAGAAGACGCACCAAGGTGAAGGTCACCAAGGTGAAGTTCACCAAAGTGAAGGTCACGTTCGACTCCGCGGAGAGGGCTCAGAAAACGGATATCAAAGCAGCGAGAACTTGGTGAGTTCAGTTATCTCGCGGAATACCATACAGAACTAACATTAAACAATTTGCCTTTTCTCGGTCTCGCTACTTTCTCGCCGATAGGGGCGCTGCCTGCATGGTAAACGAGATTTCGTGTACCCGCTTGTTGGGCACACCCACAAATAATGTCACAATCATTGTAACAATTTATCCGCATGTCTTTAGTTCCGTTGCTGTCCGCTAGGTGCCCGGCAGGCGACCGGAAGTGGTTGGTTGTGACGGCGACGACCCCGCCGCGCCGGCCGACTCGTCACCGGAAGTGGGTCACGCAGCCTTCGACGTGCGCAAGTTCCGGTTGTTGCAGCAACAACAAGAGCAACGGACCGACGTGGAGCCGGTGAGGGGGTAGGGGGGGGGGGGTGGGCACACTATTCGAGATCTAGGGGAGAGGGGGAAGGTATATGCTGGTCGGAGTCTGGCAATAGGGGGTGGAGGGAGGGGTAATTAATAGCCTTTAAAGGGGTGTTGCGGGGAGGGGATCCGTCGTTGCTGCCGAACTACATACACAATACACACTGCGTCTTTATTGAAATAGGTAAGGCTTAAATAAGTTTTGGATCGTGTGTACTTGAATTACGCTGGCAGCCAAAACGACGCAAATCCCGAGATACAATCCGTGCATGCAATGTTGGACGTCATATCTGGGGCGCTTTATGACAATGGCTGTCGGCAGATGGCCCCACTTGTTCTGCCTGGCGGTGATCCTAGAGCGTATCGCGTGTGCATGTTACACGATTGCTCTGGCATTAAATGTCTCTTTAAAACTTGTGACATAATCATATCAACTATAGCACATAGTTCATGCTTACCACCGCATTGCATAATACATTCTTTGAACAAGAGATATGATATCAAATAGATCTGTCTAATACTTGTTCAACACATGACCAGGTATCCTTTGCGCGGGACCATTCATACAGAAGATGCTTGATGTCGTGCTCTTCGTTATATTCTTCGTACTGTGCGTCTTGAGATTGAGTTTCCATTTATACAGATTAAATTTACAAGCCAATATATGGTGCAGAGTTTTGTACTTAAACTGGGTATATTCTTGTATCATTGTATATGGTGTATCTGTAGCTGTCCCTTAAAGTGATGCATCTCCCAGCCGCCGTGCCTGACAGACTCCGCTCTTTTCAGCTATGGCTGCTCTGGAGCAGCGGCAGCGACGGCGACAAGACGCCCCCTGACGGGCGAGACGGGAACTTGCCGAGACTGTTCTCGTCCTTGGGAGATCGACAGTGCCGTCACCTGTCGCAAGGCGGCGCTAGTGCGACTGGCGCCGGTCGCTCCCTGCCCTCCCTGGACCCGGTGGCCGAGGGGGAGGGCGATGGGGAGTGGGGCGAGAGGCCGGGGTGGGGTGCTGCCTCTCCCCGGCCTCAGGCTGTCCCCTATCGCCGGCACGCCGCCAACCGCCTGTCCCTGCCATTGGCGGGGGCCTCGGCGGAGGGGGCGGGGGCGGGCCGCGGGGGGCCAGATGGGGGCCGGGTGGGGGGCAGTCGCTCGGCGGGCACCAGCTGCAGCAGCATCAGCCTGGTATCTGGCGGCAGTCCGGGAACCAGCCTCAACCCCGTCCTCGACTTCCGCCAGATCTTCGAAGTCAGCCAATCAGAAGCCGACCTCGCGGCTGACGTCAGCAAGATGGCGGCTAACTCGGCAACCGACAGCGACGAGCAGAAAGACATTGATGAGATCACGCGACAGATCGAGAACTTGACGAGAACTGTGAACGACTTGCGGAGCAGCGTATCTAGCCTGGAGGCGGGGCCTGATGACGTAGACTCCGGATCGTCGCAGCGGGCTGGCGTCGGGAGCGAGTCCGCAAAGGAATCCGGGCCAGAAACCAGGATCAATAGTAACTATAACAACAACAATGGAGGCCGCGCACTGCCTGGGATAGAACGGACATCGGGAAGCGCATCGCGGAGCGCGTCACTGAATGCGTCACAGAGCGCGTCACAAAACGCGTCACGAAACGCGTCACGAAACGCGTCACGGAGCGTGTCACGGAACGCATCGCTGACTAACTCCGGCAACCCGACGGTTCAGGAGGCGTCCTGTATTAAACCGGAAGTGAGTACGAAGATGCTTCTGGTACAGGGACTATATATATAGGGCATGGTAATATACATGAGTCGTACATTTTCTTTTGAAGAATCTTTTTCCTTTTATTAGTTACGACATTCTAACTCTTGTTTTGACATTGGCTTTAACCTTGACCTGTTTATCTACTGCAGGAGCGCGCTGACTTGTTGGACCAGCTGATGGGAAGTAGTTCCGGCAGTGACATGGCGGAGGAGGATGAGGATGGCGGTAATGGGGACCCCGACTGTCTGGGTGACGCTTTCGTGCGCTGCTTCAAGCGGAAAGACCGCAGTCAAAGTAGGTCAAATAGAGGTCACACAGAGGTCACACAGAGGCCACACAGAAGTCCCGCTTCGGCCCACCTGCGAGTATCTCAGCGTTATTGGCTGCTTTCTGGTAGCATTACATTAGCATTTAGTCGTGTGCTTTGCCATCTCAGACATCGTCTCACACAACGGAAACCTGCATTCTCAGGACGCGTTTCTCCCCTTTATGGATATTTGGTGTTAATAATGAGATAATAATGAGTGTATATATTTACCATTATTACGATAGACAATTTTGCACAGCTTTGAATACTGTTTTGTAAGATGCGAGCAGGTAGAGCCATCTCTCATTATGGCTCATTGTAAAATAAAACGAATGACACTAAATCAATAAAAAATAATATATGCATATATATATATATAGGTTATAGTTTAGGCTCATTGTGAACACGTTGGCCGTTTCCAGGGAGACCGGGCGCCATCCGACAGGTTCTTCACCCGCGTCCGGTTGTCGACTTCCGGAACCTCTTCTCCCGCTATGGCCGCGACGAGGAAACAGCCATGGCCTCGTTTTCGTTCCTCGACGCTTTGCCGTCCTCCCCAGAGATATCGTGTGAGGGTACCGCTGGCGGCCGCCAGAGGCAGCACCGTCGCTCGCTGTCTCCCTCTATCGGTGTATTCCCGAGGATTACTCCAGGAGACGACCGGACATTTTTAGCAGCAGCGGCGCCGCCTTGCGGTGGCGCCGGGCACAGCCCGACCAGTTCCGGTGGTCAGTCACTGGAGCGCCCTCCTCCACACAGGGCGGTGAGCGCCTTGATGGGGGAGGGGAGGGTGGGGTGGGGCCATGTGGCCGTGGTGGGGCGGGACGGGGAACGAGGCAGGTCTGTCCATATTCCCGCCCAGCTCCACCCCAGAGACACTTATGAGGCGGTCAATTATACCTGCGAAGACCCCGCCACGTGACGTGTCCAGATCTCGTGACCTTTGACCTCTCTGATATGATACCAACGTGACCATTCAGTCACGTGATACGACGCCGAAAGGGAACGACTTTCCCTTACTCTGCCTGAGCGCGCTCCAAGTGTTCAATCTCGCCCAGAGATGTCGCCACCGCTGCAAGAAGTGACTCACTAGGGTGGAGGCTACGGACCGTCTCGCGGTACTTATAATGAGCCGTGACGTCCGTGTTCATTGAAATCGAGACCCGCAGTCTCGGTGTGTAGTGTATCCAGTGGTGTCCTTACTTACACCGCGCACCCAACCCTTGTCTAATGCACAGCCTTCGAATATGTTCAGGTTAAACCTTTCTGAGCAGTTGAGTTAAACATGCTGCACGTTCACTAAGTTAATAAATAATCATTGCTTTTTTGTTGTTGAATCCACCAGATATTTAATTTGAACGTTTTGTACAATCCGAGATTGCATAGACAATTATTTACACACATTTTGTTATTATACAAAGGTACTTGCTGCTTGTTTATATGCTTTTCTAAGAAAAGAAGTCCCTATCGTGACTCCAAACCAGGATTATCGTCATGGTTTCCAGGAGAATAAATGTATATTTCGTGTTTTCGTGTTAGTGGTTTCTCATTTCCTCGCCATGACACCGTCATGACACCGCCATGACGCCATGACCTCGCCATGACACCGCTCGTGCCAGGACATCCGGGCCTGTTTCATCCACTGTCCAGGAGGTTTAGCCTTTATGTGTACAACAGTGGCACATCACACCAACTTCTGTTTCTTCTTCATAATTAAGTCTTGATAAACATAATTCCTTTAATTAAATAGGCTCCTCTAGAAGCCCCTATGCAATAAATACCGAAGCAGGCTCTACACTAAACATGGCCTCTCCCTGATGTAGTGGCTAGAGCGCTAGACCGCAGGTCAATACGTACCGGGTTTGAATCCAGGCCCGGGCATCTTATTCCGTAACCAAGACAACGCGCTGTGCACCACGTAACCGAGACAAGACGCTGGGCATCACGAAACCGGGACATCGAAGTTGATAATTATTCAACGGTTAGACTTTTTTTCAAAAATATCATTTATTTTCGAAAAATGTGATTTGCTGATACACAATTTTTAGTTATTTATTAAACACACGTTATTTTGTCTACCTATTTACTTTCCCTTTTCCGGACCGACGCCTTCTGACACCGAATCGCGTTTAGAATCACGACATCACGGGGCTTTCACGAAGACAAGAACAATGGTCACCGTCCTTTTTCGTCCCCAGATGTCGCCACCCTTCTGGTGAAAAAGTTCCTGCATCCATATTAACTACTTATAACATGTAAATTAGATAGTTGATTCTCTAAAATAAACGTTTCGGAGGAGCAAACATTATATATACTTTTCAGAATCCTATATATATATATATATCATCTGCGGCGTGCATGTTGTCATGGCAACGTGTGTGCAACCACTCTCTGCCGTCAAAGGGTCGCCAGCTGGGGGCGCCCCTCTACTTGCAGCTGCGGCCCACGTAGGTACAGGTGTAGCAGGCGGTGTAGCCGTTGTTGTAGCTAACGCAGAAGTCGCAGCAGAACCAGTAGCACGTGTTGTAGCGGACGAGGACGTCGCCGTCCGGGCACGTGGCGCGCTTTTGGCGGGAAACTGAGGCGAAGCAGACGACATTTGTAAACTAACTGTGTCTATCGCTGAGCCACCATTTTGATTTTCTGTGAATTAAAGTTACTCGTGAATGCATTAATATTTTTCTGGAGAAAATTGTTTCGACTTGAAATGATGTATTCATACTCTTAGCATATAAATACACCTATATGTATGCAATAAAAAGCGGTCATGTTTGCAAGCCACTTTCTTTGGCCTGTGGGAAAGGGTGGCTTTCTTGTATGCTACGGCTACTACAAGATGTGCACATTACACTAGTTATTTACCACTTAACATGTGACGACACATCTGTAACTCATTGAGTTAACATTTACATACTATTAGTCAGACAATGTATTCAGAACATTTATTTGTTCAAACTGTTTCGAAAGTTACTGTATGGGCAGCTTTAACATTAAGGCGTCAATTGGAGGGTGCGTAGCGGTGACGGGGGTGGATGGGGGGTAGGGTGGGGTGAGAGGTGGGGAGAGGGGGGGGGGGTAGACTACTTACCAGGGGTTAGGTCGTCCGGGCCTGTCTCCTGCATCCTCTCCAGCCAGTAGACCCCCTTGCCCCAGCAGACGTCATGCAGCTCCCGGGGCAGCAGGGTGAGGTCGTGCACGGGGCGGTCGTCAGCCTTCCCATAATGCACCGTCACGTTGACGCTGGCCTCGCTCTGAGCCTGGCGACAGACATCAGAACTAAATTACGACATTCTTAAAAAAAATGCCGGGGCCGTTTCCTATGTTAGAGCCCACAAAATGGATTATTGTAGTTAATGGAAGGCGTGAGTCATACGTGAGCTATGCTAAAACAATGGTTCGTTCGCCTTTACATGGAAGAAGGACCAATCGAAGGACGTTATTTCAGAAGTAAAACACTTGTATGTAACGCTATTTTAACAAGACTTGTTTTAATTTTACAATGCTATAGATCTTATAGATTTGGCTTACATATATTTGTAATAATGCATGAGATAACATCAATCACATTTAACGATTTATCTCAGGAAAGTTGTCTTCCTTTTTTTGCGAGTTCGATGCAGCAGAGGGACAACGGATGGGTGGTGGGCGGGGTTGGTGCTAGGGGAGGTGCGGTGGGGGCGGCGCGGGGGGCGGCGCGGGGGGCGGGGAAAGTAAGGGGGGAGGGGGTGGCTTACCTCGAACTGGCGGGCGATCTCTCTGGCTGAGGGGACACGGCTGTCGATGCCCCCGATCAGGTAGCACTCGTCAGCCATGGCGTTGTAGATCCCAGTCACACCCTGCAGCGTAGAGGGAGGCGGGGGGATGGGTGGGGGAGGGGAGGGGTGAAGCATTATACTCGTGCCATCGAATGCATGATAAAAAACGTCATGGTTGGTATTGTCAGTTTTATGACGATAAGTAGGCCACTGCCACACTGTGATACCTTTATATATCTATATATTTTTATACGTATTTTATGTATTTTTTATATGTTATATACTTTTTCTCCGCAAGACCGACAGATCTTCAGGTCATCTTCAGGTGATAAGAATTGTTTCTGCGAGAAAACAACGGTAAAAGAACGGTAACCCCAAACCTAAACTCGCCTAGTACCGTCATGCCATGTGACCTCTCTCCCAGGCGTGACGTCACAGACTGGCACCTCACTCCAGGCGTGACGTCACAGACTGGCATCTCTCTCCACGACGTGACGTCACAGACTGGCACCTCACTCCACGGGGTGACGTCACACACTTGCACCTCACTCCATTGTGCGACGTCACAGAGTGGCATCTCAGACTAAGATGTGACGTTACAGACTGACCTTCCGGAAGTCGTGAACTACGATGCTTCCGCTGCCGAAGTGTTCCCCGGTCAGGCGAATGATCTCCTTGTCTGCCTCCTCGTCTACCTCGAACTCCTCACCCTCCTGGTAGTACTTCTGTACCGGAAGTAAGGTGACAGCCACGTGTTTACATTATGTACAACTGGTGGTGCTTCTGTACCGGAAGTAAATGAGTAAATGGACAACCACGTGTTTATTTGTTTGTCATGGGACAATTGGTGGTGCTTCTGTACCGGCAGTGACGAAAGGGTTGACATGTTTGTTATGTACCGCCATAGCGCAGGGCCTTAGACAAGTTCATCGGTCAGTATAGCAGCACGTTGTATTGCTTGTATATATTCAGGACGCTTTAACCACTTTTGGTCATATCGAGTCAATGGGAGAAGGAAGAGTGGAGCCATGTCCCCGGGGGTAACCCCCTACTCTTTGCGAAGGAGGACATGGGATCTTTATCCTGCGACCACACAGACATGGCCACAGCGGGGCGCACAGACATGGCCACAGCGAGGCGCGAACCACCAGTCCACGTGCTATTAGGCTCTCAGGTGGCCAGAGTACTCAATGCGAGCGCTCAAGCCCGTTGAGCTACCGGGCCGGCCTCAGCAGCAAGCCATTGTTGTTATCGGTATAGCTGATGTAACGGCCAACGCCTTCGTTCACCACGGCCTTCAGCTCAGCATAGCAAACATGTGTGTCTCACCTTGCTGTTCCCGCCAGGGGTCACGTCGGTGCTGTGGGACAGCGGCACCTAGCGACGAAACCGGTAAACCATTTGAGCATAAGATTCTTTTCACTGATTGCCAACAGGTGTTACACATCACACAAATGACACTGGTTTGAACCTTGAGTCTCTCTCATTTAGTTTCAAAACGTGTGTAATATATGAGGAATTTTCCCTCCGAGAACATGGAGCCTTGTTGCGCTCAGGTTGGCATTCGTCCGTCTGCAAAAGACGATGGATTTGCAGCTTTGTTTTGGTTTAAGTCCTACGATTTGTAACGCGGCATTTGCGCTTATGACTGAATAAGCCTATCTGTGACCGACAGAGCTTACCGCTGTCGCCGCAAACGATTCTTCGGAGGATCTAGCATCCCAAAAGAGGGGAGGGGCACGTCTCGTGCGAGAGGTAATGGCCCACCCCGATGGGCTCTGGTTTGAGAAACTGGACTTGAAACGCCAATCTAGGCGTCCACCATGACCAAGCCCTGTCGACACATCACCGTTGTGGCCCACAATAAACAGTTTACGTCATTGACGTCAAACTGCGCTGGGCATTATTGTGACGTCACACGATAGGCTAACCTACCTGGTTGGCGCATGCGCGTTCCATCTTGTTCATGTAGATGGAGCCAAGTACGGCCAAGGTCACCAAGCCGGCAGTCACTGCGCTTGCGTAGAACAGCAGCCCGAACATCCACATCCGGGGCTTGGGGCTGGGCTCGGGCTGCCGGCAAAACGCCAGAGAAAGTGTTTGACATTGACACTCTCTGCCTTCAACTCACTCCACTGGGGCTCTAAAATATCTCTGTTGTCGCCCACTTTCTCAATGCCACTCTCTGCCTTCGACTCACTCCGCTAGGGCTCCATTATATCTCTGTTGTATCCTACTTCCTCAATGCATTTTCACACTCGCTCGCCAGGGCAGCGCTGCGCAAATTGATAGGAAAAATGCGCCGCGCATTTCTACAAATTAGTGCCGGGGACTCAGCCTAAGCACGGAATCAGGTGATGAAAAGAAAGAGTTTAAAGTGGTACAATATGTATTCTGCTGTATTAAATACACAAAGGTCGTTATTTAAATATTTGTTCTTGAAAATTATAATGTTGTAAGCAATAAAAGCTGATTTGACTGTTTTTCAAGAATCTTGAAATTCGGCCCCGGCCGACAGAGGCGGTAAAAAGCGGATCTTGCGTAGCGCCACCGTGCGGGGGAGCTTGTGACATTGAATGTTAACTGTAGGGCGAGTTCTCTTGCTTCAGTCATTTCATAAGTAAACATAACAGTAGATATTCTATAGTTATCTCTAATGAATAAAAATCTTATTGGTCGTACTGAATTATATCAAGTTATTTAAACCGATATTTCCAGCCAATTAAGCAAAATCTGAATAGGTAATGAAATGAAAGGTTGGCATTCATATTTAACATACCTGTAACATTGGCTTAAAATTGGAAGTTGGAAACAACGTGCACTACGTCACAGGTTTGTGTGTAGTGTCCCGGTTTATCCCACCATTTAGGAATGTTGAGCGGGCTCCAGGCAATAAATTTCGGATATAATTAAGTGATAAGAATAGACAATTATTGCATTAATCAGGCCATAATATGTAAAATAAATTATATCTTGACATGGTTTCGGGGGGGAAACAACTGTTATATATTGAATAGATTTGAAAGATAGTACTGATGTGGTCAGAAAACAGATCAAGAATAATAAATTAATATTGAGAGCCGCACGCAATTGCGAAGTGTTAGTCAATAATATAAGTTATCTGTCAACTAGATCCATATAAACTGTTAACCGTCATTGTTTTCTTTATTAAAACATCCTTTATTTAACGAGGTTCCCCTGAAAGGGATTGCCATCTGGCAGCAAAAAATAAAACAACATATAATACCATAAAATACATGAGTTACCTCCATTTTGAAAATTGAAGATGATAGGTTTGAGTAAATAAAATTAAAGATGATAATTTGTTATACTGAGTAATATAATCGTACAACAGATCGTACACTAATAATAATAATACCATGATAATAAAAAGTGAACATTGATGCTAAACAGTAAACCGACTCGAATCCTGTATAAAGCGCTGGGCCTTAATACATAGGGATAACAACAAATTCCAGGCGAAAAATGATTTGAGCCATAGAGCAATTGTTTCCAGGTTATTCAGATTCGCGGGCATCGTGAATATTTCAGACATTTCATTAAACAGTGGGTTAACCGTAACAAACAAATTACTCGATTACTCTGACCCCATTGGCTGGCTAGTGCAAATTAGACACTGTAAGTTAGATTCAAGTGACAATAGCATCCTTTGCAGCCGAAATTTCAAAGATTGAAATAACAAATAGGAAAAATGCATGTCCGCCTAACCCCAACCTAATGCTTGGCATTTGTAGTTCCTTCCCTTACCTGTGCCATGCCGGGGTAGCTCGGGGGTGGCTCCTTCTCAGACATCTCAAGTGGTTTTAATTCCTGAAGAAGAACACTTTGTCAATCATCAGCCGCCATAAAGGTACGCTAAGGAGGCTCGAATGGGGAATGACACTTTAACTTGTTAGACAACTACTTTATGCTCGTGAGGAAACATGACAGGCCTTATTTCCATAGAGATTTTAATCGGCAAAGCCAGCCAGACCCAGACAATGATATTCAATCCTATTTAAAGCATTGCGTCCTGATCTCAAGCAGCAAATGGGAAAAGACGCTTTACGATTATTCATGATGTTTTCGGTGTTTGGTAATCAGCTTGTATCACGCAGGTCCTTGTTTTTGAAAGAATAGGAAGCTTGCTTCTACAACAATCAAGCGCCAGTGCACATAATATGACAGTCACGTGATAGATACAGCACAAACCCAACAAGTCGGAGGAATATTTTAAAAGCCCATGTTAGTTTTTTATTGTTTTTATATTCGTGGTTGCTCCTTGCACGCAATAGTTGACTGTCTCGTTGTGCTACCGTAATATTTCCATTTTATACCGTGAGGGCGCTCAAGAAGCATGCAACGGCATTTCCCCTGTAGAAATTTAATAACCCTGAGAGACGTTTCGAAGTGAGAAGATAAAGTATTAAATAGCACAAAAACACTACGAACAGCCCGCGCAGTGTAAGGTGGCCATGACGCGTGATGTGATTGGTGGAAAGCGTTCACGTGACTGATTTCGGAGCTGGTTGGACACTACATCGTTGTTCTCCCGTCATGCCACTTCTCACTGTGAGAGGTCGCTCGGTCTGATTACCCCCCCCCCCCCTCCTCTCCCCCTCTCCTCATTGGGAGCGTTATAAAAATTTATCGCCAAATACACTACCAAGAAGATATGATCATTTCTTATATGCCCCATGAGAGCGTTGATAATACTTGATAAATCTAGAAATATCTACTTTCAAACATACGGGAAAACTTTTATTTATTTGTCTGATTTTGACAATTGATAGAAACAAATAATTTAAGCATTCTGGCATTGCGGCTCTTGGTCCCAGGTGCGACGTTTTGTACTGGATGGGAGTTCTAAAGTGCGCAGTTAGAGTCTGCTCTCGTCTGCTTCTTTCCCGACCATTTTCCTTTTTGTTGCAACAGGAATCCCGGAGTGAAATCTCCTGCCTACATCGTGTAGTCATTTTTCTTGCATCCAGTACATGCAGTCATATTTTAATATTCATGAATTGCAGAATCCACCAATACCGTGTTTACTGGCCTGTCGCACATATTACAATTTTACCAGTAGTTCTTACGGACATCTACCGACCAACAAAAAGTGACATTTGCTCTTATCTATATTGATATTTTCGTCCTCATGGGGTTTGTAAAGAAAGGGAATCCGGTAATGGTGCGATGTGACTGACTGAATAGTTAAAGTGTTCGTGCCACGATTTTGTCTTGCTCAGAGTTAACTTGGTTTAGGGAAGATAAACAAATTACAATTTGTTTTAATAGGAGTTTACAGTTTTTATTTAACGATATCGGTATAAACGCGTTCGTCAAAGTAGCAAACGTGAGATCCCGCCGGGTTTATTTCTGGGAGCATTGCATCTGAGTGAACATCTGCGGCGTGTATTGTTCTCATGGTTGAGTGAGTTTCGTTGAGTTCAAGCCAATGAGCAGACAGAATCTGAGTCTCAATATTAAAGCACATGCGTTTGTATTCCCCTTTGACGTCACTTTCCTCGCTCGCAGAAGTTAAATTGGTAGGTGCGAGCTCGTTACAGCTCGATAATATAAGTGTGGAAAAATAGAAGATTAATATGACCTAAAATCGTTTTGGCGTGGCACGAACGCTTTAAGAAGGACCCCTTTATGTCCATGGGCCACTGACAATAGACCGATCCAGGCTGTCAGTCATTCACTGACGTCACTGTTGCTTTTGTCCAATCATGCAATGAACGTGCGTTATGTCTGACAAACAAAGCATCATGTCACTTTGTGGTCAGTTTCAATGATGAGCACTTCTGACTTCTGCCTACCATCTTCTATGATTGTCAATTTCATACTCACGATTACGGAAAAAGGACTCACGCGTGGGCGGGGCTTAGTGGCGGAGTGTGGATCGGTCTAATGGCTGATACAATCCCACACTTTCCAATACCTAACGAAAGCCTGTTAAACTACAGCTAACTACAGCTAACCAAGAATGTCACCAGGTGTGATGAGGATTCACGCAATGCCACGTTTTGTTCAATTTAAAACGCACTCTTATATTTTGGATCGCCTAGTTATTCCATTAAAATCGAGATACTGTCGATTACAATGATTTACTCTGCCCCATCCCTCAAGACATCAACTGCCCTCTTTGTGGCCTTATTATCTGCTATTATCTGTCTTGTAATGAAATATTCTAAATAATAAAAAAAAATATATATATATAAAATGACCTGGCGCACATGAAAAAGCCTTTAGTTGTCTTTGTTAAACCTGAATTATAGTAACATTCGACATTTAGCATATGCAGCATAATTTAGACAAATCTCCATTTTCATTAATGCGTAAGTTACGAGAATATTTATACGCATGAACTCACATTCGCACATTCGAGATTCGAAAAACGCTTCTGGAGGAGTCTTTTTCTATTGTTGGAATGCCATGGAAACCTAGAACCAGTTTGAACTTAGCGTAAAGACTGACAGCGCATTGCTGGTCGTCGCTCATGAGCACTGGGGCAGTAATAATTAATATAACTTAGCGCTATGCAAATATCATGAACACTGAGTCGAAACATTTGAAGAAAATGGTGTTCCTTGCGAAAATTAGAACAAGGCGGCAAACCAAATTATGCGAATAAATGCGAATTATGATCTTACTCTTAACGCAAATATCTCGTCTGCTATGGCTCTGATGCTCACTGAGGGGGCCTCCCTGGTGTAGTGGTTAGCGCACTAGACCGCAGATCAATAGGTCCTGGGTTCGAATCCGGGCTCGGGCACCTAATCTGGGGCATGTTTCATTCCTTCATCGTCTTGGGAGGTTCCTTGGCCCAATTTAGCCTGTATGTGCACAAAAGTGGCCTAAAACACAAACATTCCGTTCCATTCCTGATGCTCACTGATGTGGTGCTGGCAGGGTCAGCACTGTCACTCAGGTGGGGTCAGCGGTATGGGGGAGCTGGCAGGGTCAGCACTGTCACTCAGGTGGGGTCAGCGTTATGGGGGAGCTGGCAGGGTCAGCACTGTCACTCAGGTGGGGTCAGCGGTATGGGGGAGCTGGCAGGGTCAGCGGTAAGGGGGAGCTGGCAGGGTCAGCGGTATGGGGGAGCTGGCAGGGTCAGCGGTATGGAGGAGCTGGCAGGGTCAGCGGTATGGGGGAGCTGGCAGGGTCAGCGGTATGGGGGAGCTGGCAGGGGCAGGGTCAGCGGTATGGAGGAGCTGGCAGGGTCAGCGGTATGGAGGAGCTGGCAGGGTCAGCGGTATGGAGGAGCTGGCAGGGTCAGCGGTATGGGGGAGCTGGCAGGGTCAGCGGTATGGGGGAGCTGGCAGGGTCAGCGGTATGGAGGAGCTGGCAGGGTCAGCGGTATGGGGGAGCTGGCAGGGTCAGCGGTATGGGGGAGCTGGCAGGGTCAGCGGTATGGGGGAGCTGGCAGGGTCAGCGGTATGGGGGAGCTGGCAGGGTCAGCGGTATGGGGGAGCTGGCAGGGTCAGCGGTATGGGGGAGCTGGCAGGGTCAGCGGTATGGGGGAGCTGGCAGGGTCAGCGGTATGGAGGAGCTGGCAGGGTCAGCGGTATGGGGGAGCTGGCAGGGTCAGCGGTATGGAGGAGCTGGCAGGGTCAGCGGTATGGGGGAGCTGGCAGGGTCAGCGGTATGGGGGAGCTGGCAGGGTCAGCGGTATGGGGGAGCTGGCAGGGTCAGCGGTATGGGGGAGCTGGCAGGGTCAGCGGTATGGAGGAGCTGGCAGGGTCAGCGGTATGGGGGAGCTGGCAGGGTCAGCGGTATGGGGGAGCTGGCAGGGTCAGCGGTATGGGGGAGCTGGCAGGGTCAGCGGTATGGGGGAGCTGGCAGGGTCAGCGGTATGGGGGAGCTGGCAGGGTCAGCGGTATGGGGGAGCTGGCAGGGTCAGCGGTATGGGGGAGCTGGCAGGGTCAGCGGTATGGGGGAGCTGGCAGGGTCAGCGGTATGGGGGAGCTGGCAGGGTCAGCGGTATGGGGGAGCTGGCAGGGTCAGCGGTATGGGGGAGCTGGCAGGGTCAGCGGTATGGAGGAGCTGGCAGGGTCAGCGGTATGGGGGAGCTGGCAGGGTCAGCGGTATGGGGGAGCTGGCAGGGTCAGCGGTATGGAGGAGCTGGCAGGGTCAGCGGTATGGGGGAGCTGGCAGGGTCAGCGGTATGGGGGAGCTGGCAGGGTCAGCGGTATGGGGGAGCTGGCAGGGTCAGCGGTATGGGGGAGCTGGCAGGGTCAGTGGTATGGGGGAGCTGGCAGGGTCAGCGGTATGGGGGAGCTGGCAGGGTCAGCGGTATGGGGGAGCTGGCAGGGTCAGTGGTATGGGGGAGCTGGCAGGGTCAGCGGTATGGGGGAGCTGGCAGGGTCAGCGGTATGGGGGAGCTGGCAGGGTCAGTGGTATGGGGGAGCTGGCAGGGTCAGCGGTATGGGGGAGCTGGCAGGGTCAGCGGTATGGGGGAGCTGGCAGGGTCAGTGGTATGGGGGAGCTGGCAGGGTCAGCGGTATGGGGGAGCTGGCAGGGTCAGCGGTATGGAGGAGCTGGCAGGGTCAGCGGTATGGGGGAGCTGGCAGGGTCAGTGGTATGGGGGAGCTGGCAGGGTCAGCGGTATGGGGGAGCTGGCAGGGTCAGCGGTATGGGGGAGCTGGCAGGGTCAGCGGTATGGGGGAGCTGGCAGGGCCAACGCTGCCATATATGCCGACGAAGGATACGCTTGACTTCCCAAGTATAACATTTTTTAACAGAGAGAGAATTGTGATCGTACGGCAGCGGAATATCTATATTTTTCAAATTCTGCATCGAAAATATAAAATTTACCTAAACAGCCCTCTAAAGCCATTAGTGACACCAGGACCGTTGAGATCAACCGTGAGGTTGACGGTTACCTGGGGCAGAGGTGATGTGAGAAACGAGATCCTTTGCTGGCACCAATCTCTCGACAGAGGGCGTTCCGCTTACGATATATCTTCCTCTGCCGCACCGTGGACCCAGTCTATGCCTGATAACACACGGTATCAGGTGAACAAAGGAAAGAGTTCGCTTCCAGTTATAACTATATTAAAATGAGTAATTCCTTGTGTTCAATACGCAAGCCCGTTATTATTCATTATTGTTGAGGATTTGCTTTAATCATATTGTATTTTGCATAAATATTGGAAATAAGGCTAGGCTTATAAAAAATTCCTATTGCTGAGGTACATAAACACAAAATTGCTAAGATTATAAAATGTCAATACCATGATGAGGATTTCCAAAAATGGCGTCCAGGCTCCAGGCTCCAAGTTAAATATATATAACATAGTGTTTCGATTTGATGTTCTTCATCATTTCTGCAGTTCAACAAGTGAAACATTCGTGCGGAACAGGGATTTGGCGTTCTCTTTATCTGGATCCGCGCACGAGCATAAAGTATGAGCTTGCGTGCTCGAAATATCTGCGTCCATTACCCCACAATATAATATAATATAATATAATATAATATAATATAATATAATGGGTTTTGGGTTTTGGGTTTATGGTGTTTCCTTGCTTTCAAGAAGTACGTACATCACAGACTGCAGCTCTTTGGTTTCGAATGATAACGTACTCGGAGCCTGGTCAGCAGGCAGGAGCCAGTTGGGGTGGGGTGGGTTGAGGGGGGTTGGGGGTGGGCTGAGGGAGGTTGGGGGGGGGGCTGAGGGGGGTTGGGGTTTGGGTGGGGTGGGCTGAGGGGGGTTGGGCTTGGGGTTTGGGTGAGGTGGGTTGAGGGGGGTT